>RXPK01000263.1:1741820-1866080 GCA_004143645.1 Protaetia brevitarsis | reverse complement strand
TTCATTCTTCAATGTTGGTTATTACTTCTCGGGACGGAATTTCACAAGTTGACCAACCTGACTCTCACAATTTTCTAACCTAAAAGTCATTTGTAAACGCCGATTTCACATAATTATTACTATTTTAATATAAAAATGAGTTTAATTAACTTATTTCGACCATTCTCTTGTATGTAAACAAATAGTTATTACATAAAACCAACTTTTCTCTTACCATTTTTATTTTAGCCTCTCTAAAACGCACAATTTTATTATCATCAACTTCCAAGTTTAGTACAACAGATGACCCCGTAGTAGAAATGGAAAATCCTTTTAGCAAAGAGAAGCCCCAATGCATTTTATGTAAAATGAAAATCACACCAGATTATAAGAATGTACAACTATTATCGCAGTTTCAATCTCCATACACAGGCAGAATATATGGGAGACACATAACAGGCTTATGTGAACATAAACAAGAATTACTGGAGAAAGAAATTGTCAAAGCACAAAGCGCAGGTTTAATGCCCACATATTTAAAAGATCCCAAGTTCTTTAAGGATCCGAAATTATTCGATCCGGAAAAACCATTCAGACCGCATCGTTTTGAATAATTTATTTAAATCTTTTGTTGTAAATACAGAAATAGCTAATGATAATAAACAATTCTAAATAAATATTTTCTTTATTTTACAACCTAATATACGTGTACCATACCATACAAGAATGTCCAGCACAAAATATAAGTGAATAGTTGACCAAAAAATCCATTCGTTAATAAAGCACTTCTTGAAACGAAATATCGATTGAAGGATGACCCAGCTTTGAATAATATCATCAACCACAGGACGATAACTGTGCACATGTAAAAAGCGGCTCCCGTCAATCCTGTGAGCCCTAATAATCCTGCAACGCACCCTGATAAAGCAGCCATAGAAGTACGGCAGTATTCAACGACCGACGAATTGTTTCTTAATGCTGGTTCGCTGTAGGCAATACCATTACCGGCAATACGGTCTTTTCGTATTTTTGTCGACATCATTTTACGAGTTATAATAAATTCGTATATCAGTGGAATAACAAAATGCACTTCATCGGAATCAATACGAACTTGGTGAATTTAGTTTTTGTTGCATTGGTAAGAAATGACAGACTAAGAACCGAATCAGTGATAAAATCATAGGAAATATGTGATTTAAAAATATTGAGTTATATTTTAATTTACTCGGCCTTATGAATAAATTTATTTAAAGTCAGTGTGCTTGTATTATGTTGCTATGATAATTTAAGTTATCCATAACAAATATCTAAATTAAATCACGGGGAAAACAAGTTCTTAAACGATACAAATCACAGTTACGGTACTTGTGATTTCAAAAAAACATAACCTAGTAGAGTAGAATAAAAACAGCTTTATTTATAATAAACAAAGTTATAATTTAAATGAGAATACCTACATTATAAGAAACATCTCCAGCATAATTGAAACAATGTCGACACCTGACTCAGGCAAAGAGATCAGAAATGGAACTCACACAGGTGGTGGTATAAGAAAGAGTTTGTTGACTCCATGTAGACGTATCGGCTTGCCCAGAATCAGGAAGACAGCAAATGGTCCTACTTTCATATCGCCCCTACAAACTAACGAACCCCCTTTAAAACTTGATTCATCCTCGGCTCCTGTTAATTTAATTACAAAACTAGATGAGCCAATCATAACTTCAATATCGCAAGATAAAAGCAAGAATCTGCGTAGGAAGTTAGGTCAGAAACAACATGTGAATTGTATTAATAGTGATGTTGCTGTAAGCACTGTCAGTGATAATCGTAAGAAATACAAAAATAAAGAAGAAAATATAACTTCAGAAAATAATGATAACAAGGTAAAGTTAAATGGTTCAGATCATTCTAATACAAATAAAAACAAGACTGAAATCAATTTAAAGTGCCAATTGTCCGTCAAAGATAATTGTGAGAAATTATATAAAAATAAACAAGAAAATGAAGCAGCAGAAAATAGGGGTGACATTAGTGATAACCATGTAGATTGCAGTGGTTCAGATCATTCTAATATAAATAAAAACCGGACTGAAATCAATTTTAATGATAAACAGCAATTGACATCGAAAATTAAGAAGAAGAAACAAATAAACAATGCAGATATAAATATTATAACAGATAGTAGAAGCAGTGATCTTAAAGACAGAAATTCAAATGAGTTTCAAACTGAGATATCAGCAAATGAGGAGACTCAAATTGCAAATTCACAAGGCAGTGATAATTCTGATATAGTAGTTTATCATAGTTTTAGTAGAACTAAAAGGAAGAAGTGTATTATAGATAGTGACGAGGATGATGGTGAGATGTTTAATGGATTTCCAAGCAGTTCTAGTTCAAATGAGAGTTTGGAAATTAGTAGGAAAAAACGGATTCTACCTAATTCCCAAGGTACTCAAAAATCAACATTTGAAACTATGGAAATATGTAAAACATCTGACATTCAAACAAATATACCAGTCAATAAAAATAATTTAATTGATGAGGTCGAAGAGATGAATGATAGTATTGGGAATATCGATAATAATAAAACAAAACTGAAACCAAAATATAACAAATCCATACGAAGAAAACTGTCACTCAAAAAATCTATTTCAGACGATGATTCACCCGGAGAGGATCAAGTGTTTTCGAGCTCTCCTAAAGAAGAAGAGAATCAACCAGATTGTGGTAGCGACATGGATAAAGAAACGTTAATCGATGAGATCGCAAAACTACAAAAGGCGATTGAAAATAAGGAAAGCCAAGTACAAAGATCGAGACAAGCAGAGATCTATAGGAACTTGCATAAAGTAGACGATTTAAAATCTGAAACCCAGATGTGGAAACTGGGATGCCAAAATGCTTTAAGGGACTTATTAGCGAAACTAAATGAACACACTAAAATCGATATGAATGCCCTGTTGCGTCAACTAAAGGTGCCACAAGATTTATTTACTTATGATGCTGAAAATGACTGTTTTGTGAATAGTTTTTAGTTTTGAATAGACAATAAATTAACTAAACAGTATAATTCCTCTTAACTGGTGGTTTTGGATCTGCATCTCTGGTCAATTAATGCAAGAAGTGTATTTATGTGTAGAAAAACTTATTTCCTATGTGTTGTGGGGAAAAAATAGAAAGATATTGTTTCTTTTTTTACTAATACAGATCCTTTTTGCATAGATATAAATATTGTAAATAAATAGATTTACATTTTTCCAAAAAAAATTAAATTATTTTTAAAAATTTCAAATCAACTAAATCTATCTTACTGTATGTATTTTAATCAATTTTAATGTAATTGCCCCTGCATATATCTTCATGAGACTTCTTCGTTTCTCTCAGCTCCATCATCAACATTTTTATAGTGTAATGTCCACCTTAAAGCATCAGTAATAATGTGCGACACAAAGAAGAAGAAAATTCAGGGAATTCTTTGGCTTCCCACTTTGCAAAATTTAAATTTCCCACATTTATTTTTAGTAACTTCAACAGGAAGACATCAAAATAACTATAATCTAACACAAAACATTGGTAATTTCGTGTTTCAATGTTGAAGTTACTAAGAATAATTGTGGGAAATTTAAATTTTGCCAAGTAAGTTCTATCTTCATATCTTGTAGTTATTAATACTTAAATATACGATGTGTAGATTTATTTTATATTTTTTATTCCTTGTATTGTATATTAAATCCAAGATTTATCAATACAATTCACCACAGCACATTATAAAAACAAAAATCTTTAACAACGCAAAGAAAGCACAAGTCAATTCTTGTAAAAGAAATCAATAAATCAGAATTATATTTTTTGTTTTTAAATGAAAACAGGATAGTCAAAACGAAGCTGGTTAACAGGAATTATACTCTAATCAATCAATCATGATTTATTTATTCTGTTTTTAATACAAAAAGATGTACAGTTTTAGTTATTACTTAAAATGTATTTTTTATATTCACTTATCAAGTAAATCTTATTTATTTTTTTTCAATTGTTATGTTACACTTAATTATAAAGTAATAAAAGTATGTACAATACAGATATAATTCTGTACAATATGAAGATGAAAAACGAATAACAATTTACAACACAATCAGGTGTTAAAAAAAAAAGAATTTAAGTAAATCAGTTTAAACACGGACTATACTTAATTAGTAGACGAATAATTCTTCATTTCACGCTATGAACTCTCCTTTATGCTTGTGTTTTTTCTTATCCTTCTTCTTGTGCGTAACAACTGTTTCTTCACTCGACGTAACATCCTTAACCAAATCGTCGATAAAATTATCAATGCTGTTTCGATGTTTCTTCTTTTTCTTCTTTGCTTTCGGAATAGCGCTTTCGTCCAATTGTAAAATAGCATTTCCTATGCTAGACGAAGACATCGTGCTGTTGGCTATCTTTAAATCGTTTTTAATCTTCTTTTTACCCGTTCCTTCAAAATTCTCTATCCCCTCCGATGCTGCCACCTCTTTGTGCCTATCCTGCTTCTTTTTCTTTTGCGGTTTAACCAATCCTTCGCATTCATGTATTAGGGCTTTCATGAATGTTTCCTCTTGGATTCCTTCAGACAATGACTCTTCTCTTTTCTTTTTCTTATGTTTCTTTTTCTTTGGCACTTCATTTATGGACTCGTATACTGGAGGTTGTTCCTCGCTTGTTTCTTCTTTGCCCTTTTTATCTTTTCTCTTCTTCTTTAGATTATCATTACTGGGAATTTCTTTCGCTTCATCGGTTCTAATAAATTGTCTTTTATCTTTCTTTTTCTTCGAACTTTCTTCAATTATAGACGCGATAAACGAGTATACCAGCTTCACTTTCTTCTTCGAATGCCTCACTTTTACTTTTAGAATCTGCATATTCTCAAAGTTTTGAGTTAAATTTTCTGTTCTATCTCTTTTCTTTTTCTTCTTCACTTTATTCACCTCGGGAATTGTATCGGAAATTATCGATTGGCTGTGAATATCAATTTCATCTTCATCGTGCTTGTGTTTCTTTTTACTTTTCTTCGGCTAGAAATTAAAAAAAAAATTTATCTTCTTTCTGTCTGCATTTTTATATTATTACCTTACTTCCGTCATCTTCGATCTTACGGCTTTCATGTTGGTTTAATAAGTTGATAATATTCAAAGCATCATCCTCTAACTTATCTTTATCCATACTCTCAACATCCTTACGTTTCTTTTTTCGACTTCTTTCTATTCCGTTTGTTGATGTCGACAAATATATCGTCCAATTTTTTCATAATTTCATCATCCAACTTCATCTGCTCTTCGTAACTGATCCCAAAGAGCGGGTGACGCACTTTTAGATTATTAGGTAAGTCTAAATTATCCTCAACAGGGTTGCAGCATTTCCATACTAGCATTTTTTGATTTAAAATGTGGTTGAACACTAACAATTCCTTTCGGTTTAAGGTGCAATAGATCTCCGCATTGATTAAGATGACATCTCGTGTTCTCACCGTTGATATCCCATACATAAGTTTCGTCATCGATTTTTAATTTCGTGGGATTGTCGAAAGATATCTTTTGATTCAATAAGCAACGTGGATCGATATTCTTCGACATTTGTACTAGATAAACTTCTTCGTGTTTGTTCAAACCGTTTAAGGGATTTTCTTCTTTTAATTCGACCTTTTTATAGTTGTTATCCTCACAGAAGCTTTGCAATAATTTTTCCGATTCAAGCAATTCCTTCGTGTGCTTGAGCTTTTTGTTTGGGGGCTCGTTTGAGGATTCGTCACTGGAGTTTGTTTCGCTATATTTCCGTTTTGACTTAGATGGTTTTTCAATTTTTCCCGTTGAGGTTTCATTATCTGAATCTGAGCTAGAACTTGACGATGAGGAATTGTTTCGTTTGGATGATTTTATTTCAACTTTTTTATTTCTTATACTATGGTTCTGTACTTCTGGTTTTTTATTATTATATTCTGAGCTTTCTGAATCTGAACTGGATGATTTTCTATGAATATCTTGTTTAGTTCCAGCCGATTTTGCATCATTTTTATTATCACTGGAATCTGACTCGTAACTCGAGGAATCTGACTTTTGAGTATCTGTATCTGAATTTTTCCTCTTATTGTTTAACGATTTTTTCTTATTATCTGTTACGCATGCTCAGATGATAATTTGTCACTATGTTTAGCTGCTTTCGTAGATTTTTTATCACTCTCACTACCAGAAGATGATGATAGGCTAGTATTAACTTTTTTTGTAGGTTTTCCTAAATTCTGAGTTTGTTTTACCGAACTTCCAACACGCTTTTTACTATGATCAACTTGTTCATCTTCAGAATCAGACAAAATTTCTTTTTTCTTTTCTTTCGCTCTAACAAGTTCTTTTCCATGTTTACGAGATGTAACTTTTTCATTTGGTGCGATATTTAGTGAACTACGGTTATTATTAAAAGATGACGACTGTTTCTTTGAATTTCCAATATGTTTTTTGCCATAATCTTCATGTACAGCCTCAGAATCACAAGAATCTGACAAAATTTCTGGTTTTTTCTCTTTCGCTTTTGTTCTAACAAGCCGGTCTTCATTTTCACGAGTTGTAACATTTTTATTTTGTGTGATATTTAGTGTACTATGGCTAATCAAAGATGATGATCCTTTCTCTAAATTTCTGATGTGTTTTTTGCCATGATCAACTTGTTCAGCTTCGGAATCAGAAGAATCTGACAAAATCTCTTGTTTCTTTTCTTTTGTTTTCATTCTAACAAGTTGTTTTTTATTTTCACGATTTATAACTTTTTTATTTGGTGTAATATTCAGTGCGCTATCGTTGTTCAAAGATGATGATTGTTTCTCTAAATTTCTGACATGTTTTTTATCATGATCGACTTGTTCAGTTTCAGAATCCGAAGAACTGGATAGCATCTCTTTTGACTTCATTCTAACATTTTGTGTTTCAGTAGTTTTACTTGGTGTGATATATTTACTCTGGAAAATTATATAATGATTGCGTCCAAACATACTAGTGTTACATATAATAACAGTTAAGATTAAGCCATGTATGAATAAGGATTGTAAAAATAAATTAAAATATGGAGATAGACATTTAAACGAATGGAAGAGATTAAGAAATAAGATAGGAATAGTAGGCAGATGAAGGCAATATTTTAAGAAAATGATACTTGCAAACAGAAGTTAATAGACTTTTGTTTGTGCCAATGATGAAGATAATGCAAAAAAAATCGGAAAAACAGGATAAAGTATATAGTTCATATTTTTAATATGGGAAAAATAAAATTTATACAATTAAAGAAAGAACAAACAGGACAATGAGAACATAATTGGAAAGTTTTATTAGGAACTTGAAAAACCTACATTGGTTATTCAAATTCCTAGACACAGCTTTCAAATTTAACAACAATTAATGCTAAGAAAAAAAAAAAACCATGAAAACTACGAATAGCAAAAAAGAATAATCGTACAAAAACTTTTAATAAAATCAGAAGAAATACCTAGATTAGGAGAAAACTTTATGTGTCTAAAAGAAAGATATTCCAAATAATAATGTATACAAAGCCGGATAGGGAAAGGTGATTTGATATGAAATTATATCAATCTCCTAAAACACCAATGTTGATTGTCAAAGATTGCTGAATCTAGTTGATATAAAAGATTTATACAATGGCCCTTAAAGAAGAAAAAAAGATAAGGAAATTTCATATATGCACACTATAATAATACTAGAATTATTCTTCATTTATTTTTCTTTTGTTCAATTTATTGTTTTTTTTTTTTCTTGTTCTTTTGCTTTTTGTGTAGCATAGTTATCTTTTTTTTTTCTTTTTGTTGGATTCAAGAATGATTGTTCTTTTTATTACTTTAGGTATTTTTTTGACTTGTTAAATACACATGTGTGTCTTATAACAAAATAAATATTATTATTATTATTATTATCAATAGAGAAAATGATCAACTAAAAAATTTAAAAAACTCACTTGTGTCTTCCTAATACTCCTCTCGAACACTTCACTACTATCTGTATCCGATAATTCTTCTTTTTTACCTTGCTTTTTGTCGATCGTATTTAGGTTATTATTTAATTCGTCACCTAAAAAACTGATTTTAAAGTCAAATCATACATTTCTCTTAAACGGAACTTACCATCATCGTCAAATTTTGAAGTCACTTCATTTTTTCCCTGCTCTTGCTTTCTTTTCATTAAACCCCGAATGAATTTTCCTTGCCCACTGTTTGAATCTGACACTTCGGATTCGCTGTTCCTGTTATCACTCTGACATTGTTGGCTATTAGATATTTTATCCTTCCTCTTCATTACACTATCATTGTTTTCACTACTCGTGGATGTAACAGGGGATTTTTTGACCAATTTGTCAATGTTAATATTCGTATCCTCCAAAACTTTGTTCAGGAATTCTTTACGGGACGTTAAATTAGCAGTCTTCAGGAGCGTTTGACTTAGAATTTTCACTTTGCCGCTCTTGTTATTCTCTTTCATTCGATCATGGGGCGCTTCTTTCCGCTGCTGTAAGATTTTTAGGTTATTGCTGTCATCTTGCTGATTAAAATCGTCATTATCGGAAGATAACATTGTAATTGTTACGCAATTTAATTTGGAATACGGCCAAATATATTGCTTGAATTTATGCGTAAAATTGTTTAAATTAGTTACATATTTAATAACTAAAATGCTTGGTAAAAACGAATACTCAAAACAACGTGGTGTCGGTAAAGTAGAACATCTGATTTATTTTCGAGGTATTCGAGGGCGGAGTTTTGTAATTTGAATGAAAGATGGCACTACAATTTAATTTTTATTTTATTTTTAATTGTCCATAATATGATAAGCCCTAAAAATAATAGCTTTCGTCGCATGGCGAGCCCCTCGATCACCTAAATATATGAGATAATAGGTATCGGCGACTTTCGCCGGAATGCGCAATCCCACCGCGCAGTTTGTTGTGGCAAGATGGCGGGCTTACACGAGTTGTCTGAATCGGTAAGTGGAGATTTTCAATTTTAGACGGCAAGGCGCGCCCCATTTTACGTTCGGAAGCGATATTCCGCGCGCGAATTCCACCCGCCCGGGGCTGGACGGGCAACCGACGCCGATAAGGCCGTATCGCGGGCAGGGATTTCGCGGCTCGCCAAAGAAACGAAAGCGAAGCCCCTTTTGTCCGGCTGGCCGTTCGGGAACGCCGGCTTCTGTTTGTCTGGGCAATTGTAAGGCCTTGAGAATTAAATGCGTATTATCACAACGTGTGTGTGTGTGTCTCTATCTTTCTTGTATGCTTCTATTCCCAGCATCAGACGCACGTATTTTATTTCTATCTATGTGTGATAACGCGGACTTTTTAGTTTATCACTCGTTTTGCGATTATTATTATGTAAATATTGTTGTCGTGTGATATTCGCAATGTTTTCTTTTGTATATACAGCCTGGTTTTATTACAAATAATATCCGATTATAGAAACGATGTTGGATTTTATAATTTGACCTCATTTCGATCTATATACGTGTATATCTAAAACTATAATTAAAAAAAAAGTGTTTTTCCGATCGAATGAGACGCAGTTAAATGTCGATTTTGCAATATTCGTTCGATGGTATTATTGATATTTCGTAACAGCTGATGCCTTGTTTACATGAACTTTTATCGCTTTCTCATGTTGGTAACATCACTTTATATTTTTTTTTTCTCAAGTTTGCTTTTAGATTTTCAATGGAGAATAAACAAATCTACTTTTTTCTAGCCGGAAAATTGTAATTCAGAGCAGAATAAAAAAAATTCTTTCGATTGTTGCGCACTTCGGAACGTTTATTGTAGAATGTAGATTGTAATTGACTATATGAAATTTGATACACTTTTAGAATCGTTTAACATAACAAATTTTAAATAAAACGACACTTGCTAAGAAAAATTGTTAAAAAATTAAAACAGCTTGCAGAATTCGTTTATTACTTTTGCAACTTTCGAATTTGTTGTATTGTATATAATAATAATAATAATAATAAACACATAACCTCAAAAAAATTAATAGCAATTTGCATGATGCAAAATGTGAAGAAGCAGCAAATTTGCTGTGATAATTTTGTGTTCCCTAGCGTTTAGGATCTTATTTTAACAAAAGTGTCGTCACGTAAAATGATTATTAAGTATGTTTTTAGTTACTAATCGGTTGCTATAAATCTACCATGTAATATTTATACAATTAAACAGAATTATTTCAATTAATTTTTATATTTAACCTTTCCACTGACTCGAATTTAATATTTTTAGGGTGGAACATTTTTAACATTTATATGTAATTTTGTAAAGGCACGTGATTGCGCAGTGTTATACCTGCCTATTTTAAAAATTAAAGCTATTCTAATAGCCTACCGAAAATAAAGATTTAGAATCGTTGATTGGTGGATTCATTTCAAAATTTGATTATTTTCTAATAACATAAAAGCGATTTTAAAACCTTGAGTGTAATATTCTTTCGAAACGTTTATACCACAAGTATCCTCTACACAAGGAATGCGAAGTAATAAAGATTATTTTTATGTACGTACATATTCGAACAAGCACATTCTTGAGATTATTATAAATAATTGATTGCTTATATTTGTTCACGAATGCATAACACGGTCATTGAAATCAGTTACGTAAGTCATTATGTAAAAGTATTTTAGTTGTTATAGTAACTTGTTTATCTTACCGCCGCTGTTTTAAGTGGAAAACATTTTGGTTCAGTCGCAGTTCACATGTATTCATTATATTTCTAACATGAGCCATAACTAAAATCCTAACTGTCTTATCGGAATTAGGGCCTGAAAATTAATATTGCAAATAAGCAGAACGAACTGATGCACTCAAACAATACTAATCGAAGCAAATTATTATAAATACACTTCTTGCTTACGTAATGTAATTTCACACTTAAATGATGTTCCTATATAATTTATTATTGTAATATCCGGGATAGAAACGAGGTAATGATGACTCGAACTCTAAATATCAAACCATTTTAACATACGTTATTAGTATTGAGAAAAAAGCTCCTTTACAGCTTAGATCAGTTTTTCATTGTTGAAGACGATTCAAAACTTATTTATGATGAGTGATAGTGCAATTTATTATACTTTCCTAATCCAAATCGTTATTAATGAAACGACAAGCAAACAAGTGTTTCATACCTTCTGTGTGTTAGTCATCAAACCAACATTTCACAATTCTATTGTGTGTTGCACGCCCGAGTCATGCTTTCCCTCATAATAGATTTAGGCATGTATGAATGCACTTACATATAACGTCGGTGAATGTGGCTGTTTTGAGTTTGTATGGATTCTTTTCTTTATAACAAACTGTATTCGTGTTTACCAGCAGCAACTGCATTTTTTTATAATAGCTGTTATCAAAATAGAAGCACGTGCTAAAGAGAAAATAACGTGGATGTTGAGATATGGAAATGAGGTTATGTTAATATGACAATATTAATGTTTTTGGTTTTTATTGTGTGTTTACGAAAAAATGTGATATGGAACTTTATTAAAAATATGCTCTTTCGAAGAGTGATTGTTAATGTGAGGTGTTACATACATATTTATAAGTACTATCAAAGACAACAGTCTTGACTCAAGTTTGACATAAATAGAGATAGAATTATTGGAGTTTCTTCTGTATTTCAATATTTCTCTCTTTAGTTTTGAGTCAAGACATTTGTCTTTGATGGTACTTATCAACTGGTGAGATTTTTTGAATCGTGCTGACTATGAAATAGAGGATTACTTTGATTCATTTGTTCAAAGTGATTGGGTTTATTCAATATAAAATATAGTGTCACCGTTTATAGGTTGGCCCAAAACAAAGTACTTTGATTAAAATAGACGTGTTGGGTTAACATTTTGGTTTTGGATTGACAATATATAAATAGTGTTGATTCATGTGTGAGCATTTTTTTATGTTCTTCAAAAATAACACAAAATTCACAGCAGACATTAAACCGAGTGCAATTTATTTTTTTAAATATAAGCCGTATTCTTTTTACCGTCTGACTTAACTTGTCTTTGTTTGGTGAGTTAAGCTACGAGCTACTCATTACGAATGATCAAACCAGCTGACTAACTGCGTTTCTAGAGAGTAGTTCGTAGCTCAACTCACAAAACTAAGACAAGCTAAGTCAGACGATAAAAAGAATATAGCTATGGTTATTTTTACTTAGGTCCATCAGTATTTTACCAACATAAAAAAAAAATATAGAAAACGCTGCTAAGGAACAATTTGAATATTTTCTGAAAAAAAAACTTGTTGCTTGATGTTCAGTCCGGGAAAATCATTGATATGAGCATTAAATTCGACACTGGTGAACTGAAAAGAAGATATACACCAAGACAACAAAATTATGGCTGCTTTTCTCGATCTTGAAAGAACTTCTTTAAACATTGGACTGGAACAAACTACTAAGAATAAAAAAAAAAGGTTAGCAACATTGATATATGTATAAGTGCTGTGGTATTAATAATAAACGATTACTTCTCAAACAGCTAAGCAAAAAAAAAGAAACTAGATATGACGATGGAAAGTCTGCGCTTAGGGTTGATTTCTTACGGAGTTCTACAGGGATCTATTCCTGGACCGTTTCTATTTATCCTATATACAAATGAGGTGATAGGTGCGGTTAAGAACTGCATAATTAATCTATTTGGAGATGATACGTTACTAAGTGTAATAGCCAGTGATACTGATTGACAATTAGAAAGGTAAAATTGTGAATTTTTAAAATATGTTTGATGATAGTTAGAAATAAATGAACTAAAATTAAGCACGTCTAAAACTAAAGCAGTGATAGTGTAATAAGGGACATTAATGAAAATGTAATTGAAAATGAAGTTATATATTTAATACAAATCTCGATGTAATAATTGACAACAGATTAATATTTAAGGTAGTGAGAATATTGTAACATTTTCGGAGTTTAAATAATAACCGACACAGGCGATATATTAAGTAAAGGTATTTATTTCTACACTTAATTCTAATTAAGATAAAATAAAACCAATGAAAACATTGATAATAAATAAACAAATGAAACACTTAAACAACGAATTTTCTTACATACTACTTATTTACATTCACATTGGCTGTCTCTACACGGGCACGTTTATATTTGGCGCGTCTACACTGTTGAAAATTTTAACACTTTTTTGACTAATTTAATAGTCAGGAGAGGTCCACACTCTTTTCGTGTTATTTTGTCGAGAACTATAGAAGTTTAAATTTGACGAGCAAAGATAGTCAAGTATTGTCTATTGCTAAGGGGTTATTTTGTCCAACTGACACGTAGAATTATATACTTCTAGTCACATTTTATTTGATCTAGACTAGACAAATTTACTAGCTGTTTAACTAAATTAATGCGATCTATTGGGTGTTTTAACACCATTTTCTAAACACAACGTCTTTTTAATATGCAACTCCTATTTCTTAGTGCTATAATATTTTCTCTTTAAGACGTTTTCTCAATTATAAATATGCAAAACCACTCATTCACAAGTTTTCGTTTCAACTAAACGTATCAATTTTAAAATGATTTTTTGAGAACCATTATAAAATTAAGTGAATATTTATGCTATTTGATTCAAGTCTAAACTAATTGCGTAAATAGATGTTCCCAATACATCTTTAAGATGTTGAAATTTTTTATGCTCACTGGAATTAACGTTTAATAACACGAGGTTACACTTTGCAAGTCAGTCACATTTGGTGGTTTGTTTGGATATGTTAATACGGAGAATCAAACACGAAAACAGATACACGTGCAATGCAGGTGGTGCGTATAATGCAATACTGTATTAGAATAGGTGGGGTTTCTATATTTCTATCCGAGGGAAAAATTCTGATTGGTTGACGCTTCTGAATGTCTAGAAAAATAGTCAATCCTCATATCTGTACAAAGAATTCGCACGAAATTCTAGTCATTTCTGTTCTATTAAATACGCGTAGTCAACTCGTCTGGCAAAGTTTGGAAACATCAACACTAAAATATTTGACTAGCGCAAAATTAACGCCAACACCGTAATATTTTCAACAGTGTAGTTTTGGAACGGTCTGAATGTTCTAGTGCATTTTCACTAGAAGCTTCGATAATCGATTGCGTATCGACGAAGCATACCACAGCGCCCTCTATGACCGACTTGACTATCTAATGTGATTTCCGCGTTACACAGGCAACGCCATCTGCTGACGTAATTAGAAATTTAAATTCAAATACGTGCGCGAAACAATGTTGAATATATAATTGGAAAAATTGCAAAAAGATAAGATTCTTTGGTAGGAAAAGTGTTACGTTAAATTTATCGGCTAGAATGCATGTATACGAGGCAATCATTACTTCACAGCATCATATAACATAAGTTATCGGCGTACTGTTGTTAACTATGTTAATATTGCAGCTAGGATGTTGGTTAAATTATCAGAGATCTAGGGCTTGTTTTCGTTAATTAAAATTATGTAATTAGAATTGCTATATGCAAATTCATCATTGTGAGTTGTAGCTCTTTTGGTTTTCATTTTAGGGTTTTACTATTATAATAATAATGTGTGCAAAAACTGATTTTCTATTAATTGGAGATCTATTTAAAAAAAAAAATAAAGTTACTTATTGTATATCTCATAAACGTGATTTTCTATTGTTTTTTTTTTTGTTTACACGATTGTAATTAGCATTAACATTGCAGCTATAATATTAACAAAGTTGCGCCGATAACTTTGAACAGCCTGTATATTTAAAGAACACTCTGTATAAGATGTTTTATTTGAAGCAACATTGGACTATTAGTAATGATTATCAATTGTGTTGAGTCAAGGAATTAAAAAAATTAATAACACATAATTTGCCTAACGTATTCAGAAAATCGAACATCCTGTATATGATAAAATAAATTAAAGTTTTAGATCTCGAGTAATTTTTACTTAAAACCATTTCCGATTCATTAATTAAGAGTAAGACACAACTGACCAATGCTAGTTAAAATGGAGCGTAACCTAAATATAAAAATATCAGACAATTATATGGGTAATCGGTCTGTCTAAATAAAACCAAATAAATACCTCAATATTTCGTTTTAATTTAAAACATCATCAGGAGGCACTAAAAATATACAAATTAAAATGAAACAATATACAAAATCACAATAAGTAATTGCTTACAAGTTGTAGTATTAATGACAGCTGACAAAATGATAAATAGTTAAAACATTTATCATTTTGTCAGCTGTCATTAATACTACAACTTGTAAGCAATTACTTATTGTGATTTTGTATATTGTTTCATTTTAATTTGTATATTTTTAGTGCCTCCTGATGATGTTTTAAATTAAAACGAAATATTGAGGTATTTATTTGGTTTTATTTAGACAGACCGATTACCCATATAATTGTCTGATTGTTTACGAAGTCCGGTCGATATTCCTTTTATTCTATAAAAATATCGTTCGTTAACAGCAACTTTTTGTTCTAATAGTTGTTTAAAATCGTCGCGGACATTTTACAAGAAAAACCAAATGCTTATCGCCTCCTGAAACATTTGCACTTTCCCATAGGTAATTCCATTTCCTGTTTAATTACTTTCGTTTTTATTTCCCAGGTATCGAAGCGAGGTTATCGAGAATTAACTTGACAGATCTTATTATAAACAGTTGAGGTCGCGTTCGGGCCCTGCTAACGAGGTTACCTTCTCGCTGAAAAACAACTGAAACACGACCGCGGTCACGTATTCGCCTATTCCCGTGGCATTCGGGAGCGTTATTTGTTGTTATTAGAAGTTATAATAATGTGCGCAGGATACATTGGTTAAAAATTATATGCGTTTATAAATAGTGCGCATTATTTTCGTGTCGATTGTGTTTACCAAATGTGAATAATGCCATACTTTCAAATACTTTACTGATTAGACTTAGCCATGCCTTTTTTTTTAATGTTGGGTCACAATAAAGGTTGAAACACCATCGTGATAATCTAAAATTTCATAAGCAAAGATTATGATTAAATAACTCGCCAAGCGCAGATATTGAATTGTCAGTAATGTTTACAAATATTAATACAATAAAATAAGTTTAACAATACCAATAACAATGAAGAAAATGCGGCAAAAGAGCATGTAAGTGTCACCTGTCAAAATGAAGAGTACGTACCGAACCTAGGAATATTTAATTCGTTACCAACGTAATATTTATGCAGCCAAAGTTGCATCTCATAAAAGTGGTTACGTGGATTGAATATATTTCTGTCTCATTTTTTTTTGTACAAACATCGATAATATACAGGGTGATTCTCAATATATGCGACAAACTTTATGCGCTAATTCCTGGGGTTATTTTGATCATAAAAGTTCATAATAACATATGGCCAAAATCGCTTAGTTCTAAAGTTGTACAATGTTTAATAGTGAGTTAACATAATTAATGTTTTTATTATAAATTAACAAAATAATTAGTAAAACAAAATTAACTTATACTAACTGTTGAAAATGACCGCCCCCAACTGCAATACAAGCTTCTATCCTCCGTCGTATTGACTGGCGAGTTCGTTCTAAAATACCAGGGGTATTTCGAATTGTTTGAAAAGCTGCGATAGTACGATTTCTCAGTTCATCGACATTTTCAATGGGAGTCGTATAAACTAATGATTTAAGGTGACCCCCAGAGAAAAAAGTCCAAAGAATTTAAGTCTGGAGACCGAGGAGGCCACGGTTGTGGACCTCCCCGTCCTATCCACCGATCTGGATACGTATTGTCCAAAAACTCGCGAGCAACTAAACTAAAATGCGCTGGAGCACCGTCATGCATAAAATACATTTGTAATCTTAATTGCAACGGAACTTCTTCCAGCAGTAGGGGTAGCTCCTCTTCAAGAAAATTGCGGTATACCTCGCCATTTAACCGCATCGGTAAAAAATGTGGACCTATCAAGTGATCTCCAACAATTCCGGCCCATACATTGACAGAGAATTGATGTTAATGGCGGGCATTCACTAGTTCGTGCGGATTTTCTTTGGTCCATATGTGATTATTATGAAAATTAATAATCGCGTTTCTAGAGAAAGTAGCCTCGTCGGTGAAGAATATTTGAGCCAAGTAGGGATTTTGTGCGATTTTGTGTTGCATCCATTGACAAAAAGCCACTCTTTGCGGAAAATCTGCCGACAAAAGTGCCTAAATGTGATATTGATACAACAGTTGATCTTTCAATATTCTCCAAACTGTGGCCTGACTAATGTTTAAGGCAAAACGCAATTTTTCTGGTGCTTGTAGTAGGATGTTCCTCAATTTCATTTAGTACCATTTCTTCAACTTGTGGAGTTCTCACTGTAGATGGGTGCCCGTTATCAGTCGTCCGTTTTTTTAAAATTTCCCGTTTCACTAAGACGTTGGTGAAGACGGGCAAATATTGAATGATGCGAGATGATACGGTTCGGGTATCGTTCTTCATAAAGACGTCTAGCAGCACGCGAATTTCCATTGGCGAGACCGTACACGAAATGCAAATCACACATCTCAGCATTTGTGTAATTCATTTTAGAAAACAGAAACTGGCAATAAACTGAATGAATACTCTGACAACTATTGACAAATATTGAAATGACAAATAAACAATTCCCTCTCAACACAATAGTTTTTGAAGAACCAACTGTGATATTATATCGTGTTAGTCATAGTTCATAATTTATTATTAAACATTCAATAACTTCAAAACCAAATAGTTTTGGACATATACTCATATGACCTTTTATGATCAAAATAACCTCAGGAATCAGTTCTTAAAGTTTGTCACATATATTGAGAATCACCCTGTATAACATGTTAAAACATAAAATGGACAGATATTATTGGCGCTCTATTTAAAAAGTGAATTGATAATTCAGATATCTTCTCCCGGTTTATGAGTGGCAGGTACTTATTGATTATTTTTTTTTTTTAATTTAATAGCAGTTACCTATACTTTTTCGTACAATGTATATCTTTTATTTTTTATTTTGCAGCTTACAAAGATAAGTAGCGACTTGGAATTAATGCACACAAATTGTTACAACTACGAACAGCTTAACAGAGTATTCCATAATTGCATTTAGGACGTTATAATAGTAATGCCAAAATCAATGAAAGAAAACAAGCGTGCTTGTTTCCGTAATCGCATCACTAACACGATATGACACACATACATACACAGAGACAAGTGGGAATTATCTACAATATGCACTTACTTACTCCCAGATAGATCCAAGTTACCTTGGCAACAAACGCGACTCCTCGAAATAATCTGCATTTGTTTTTCTAGTCATTTTTTTAAAGGTACTATGCGCGCCTTTTGTTTCAGGTTTAAATGATTTATTTCCTTTGTTTTGCGAGCGTGTTTTTGGCTTGAGGTTCCATAAATAAGGCAGTCGAAAAAGTAATGAATAGCTGTGTGTGTTTGTTATTTGCCTATTTTTAAACATTTTAGATTAAGATTTGTATTGTTTTACTTTGATTTACTGCTTACTTTGCGTAGTGATTAAAATGATATTGTTTTTTCTTACAGTAAGATCAATATTCCCTTTTAAACGATTCTAAATCCAATTTACAAATACATAAGGTTTGTTTGTTTGTCTGATCTAAGCAGATCCGAGGAATTTTACGCGTTTGTTTGTATTTTAGAGCATGATTTGTGCGTGTTTGTTTGTTTAGAGCAAGAAAATCCAGATCATTCCTTATTCAATCTGGTAATTATCGCCACAGGAAGTGCAAATAAAATCATTACATGCAGAAGTTAAAAGCGATATCCTTATATGTATCATGAAATGCGCAACACAAAAACTTATTTTACTTATAACACAAAGAATTCTTGTTAATCGACTTAAGATATTGTTAAAAGATACTGTGATAGCAAATAAAATGCATCTGTCATGTATATTGTATTGGTTTATTGACACTCAAAAAATTATTAATCAAAAATGGAAGGATTATAAAATTATTATTTTTTACAGATGGTTCTTTTATATCTGAAAATCATGATAAATCTTCTTTTGGTGTTCATTCTCCATCACTCAATATAAATATTTCGGGAAATATTTCAAACCATGCTTCTATTTTTACATGTGAGCTATTGGCCATTTATTTGTAAAATTGAAGAATTTAGAGTTGGAAATGCGTTTATAATTTCCGATTCTAAAAGTGCCTTATTGGCTCTTCAACGTAAGAAGCTTTTTGATCATAAATTAGTCTGGGATATTCTTGAGAAAACTTTACCAGTTGAAATTGGAATATATTTAGGTATATTAATTTTATTTGGGTTCATAGCCATATTGGATTAAGTGGTAACGAAATTGCGGATAAATTAGCCAGAATAGGTGGAAATCAAAATGTTTCTAATTTTAAATTATACCATGGGGATTTTAATTATTTCATTCACAAAGAAATTATTCAAGATTGGCAAAGGTGATGAAATGATTCTGTTAGATTTAAGGAGCAAAATTATTCCTAATACAAAATTTTGTTAATCTGAGAATTTGGCATTAAAATTTTCCTTAGATATCAAGAAGATTTATAGTTACCACCTTTAATAGATTACGAATAGGTCATTGTGCTGTGGAAGCCTCACTTACATAGAATTGGTGTCGTTGACTCCCCTCTATGTTAGTTGTGTCAAGAAATGGGTGATATTAATCATAGATTATTTCAATGTAGGAAATATGAATTGGAAAGAAGAATTTTATTTATTAAATTGATTGGAATTAATTATTTTCCTCCATACAATATTTCTTCTCTGGTTGCTTCTAATAATTAGAGACCGGATTATATGCAAAGAAAAACTGGAATATATGCGCATATATATGCATCGATTTTTGAGAAAATATGCATAAACCTGGGGCATATATGAAAAAAAATTGTGACATAATGCAAAAATTTTACATAAAATAAATAAGAGCAGAAATTTAAACATTAAATTTATTGCACAAAATTTTTTCACAACATATTTCTAAAATAATTTATAATTAAATCTTTTTCAAATTTGTGTTAAAGAAAGTTTTGTCTTCTATCAGAATACATATGTTTCGAAGTAGAAAAGCTTCTTTCAAAATCCACAGATGTAATTGTAATGTAATTGGTGCATTTTTTAACTTTGCAATACATTCTAAACTAAAATTAAAGTCGAAATTGTTTTCTGTTTCACCTTCCAAAATTTTCTTAACTTTCTTCAATTTTAAATACCCCGCATTTTTATTCATATCACTTTTTTAAATTTATCGTATATAGAATTATCTATTGTACCCTTAACCTTCTTACATAGCATATCAAATTCGTCTACTATTGCGACTGATTCCGAGAGCGACATCCCTTGCGTTTCCAGTTTACGAATGGAACTTGAAACAAAGCTATAATTTGACTTAATATACAAAAGGTTTTGTAGCAATTCTGTTGATGTTACTATCTTTTTACAGTTTTCTAGAGCAATGCAGTCAGCAGTGATTTCAAGAATTTCATTTTTTATTCCTTCAAAATTATCGGCTTCTCGTAATAATCGGTTCAGGAGGCAACTTAACACCGGGAAGTCGCTCCTTATAAAATTGGATTCGTAAAGGTGCTTTTAAAAATACTTTTTTGACATTGCTAATTGAATCATTAATCAAAGGGAATTGATTCCTAATGTGTTCACGATTAAACCCATGAGCTAAACAAGTAGTATGAATAATGTTACTATAAAAAAAAAAATTGCGCGGCTTTTATCATGTATGGTGCAGCGTCGGACAACATTAGTAAATTTTTTCACAAGATATACTTCCAGGTAAAAAGAAATTTGATAAACCTTCTTGAACGAATTGGGCAATTGTCACATTATTTGTTTTTTGAAGTTCATTACAATAAATTAAATATGATTTACCTACTATATCTTCATGAAGAATCCCTATATATTAACAAATTGGCAATATAACGGCCACACTTATCCGTACTTTCATCTACCATGATATAAATAAAATTATTCCCTACCAATTGTTTGAATTTCTGCTATTGTTTGCTGGTAACAAGATGTGACATAATTTTTTCGTAACGTACTTTCGTCAGGTATATTATGTTTGCAATATTTTTGCAGAAAGATTTTTTTTTTAAGGGGTGGCCTAAGCTGTATTTTTTAGCTTATCAGGCCCCCGCAGAGCCAAGTCTCCCTTCTAATCAACATTACGACCCCGGAAAAAACCGATTATCATAATTGACCAGAGCGAGATTTGAACCCCGGACTCCGCACTGGTAGCCAAGCGTGCAAGCCGCTCGACTACCAGCCAGGTTAAATTAATTAATTTCAAATTAACATTGTTTAATCTTGCTAATGGTATGTTAGACGAAATTAATGCTTTACACAGATCCGTATTATATTCTTCTTGTTCTGAGTTTCGTGAAGTTGATGCTACACATTGACGAATAGATTGCTGCACGCATGCTTATCGCTTTAGTTTTTCACATTTTGCAATATGTGATGGAGTTTTAGCGTGTTCATGAATCAGGGTATTTTCTCTCAGAAGACACCTACAACAACAATTGTCATTTCATATCAATTCTATAATATCTTTTAGTAAAATTAAACTTACTAGTTTACTGCAGGCTCGACAAAATATTTTGTCGCCATCCTTTACCAGTTCAGGATATGGCTTAATCCATAAAGAAATTTTGTTCGCTATACTCATTATATGTACGCACAGTATTTAAAAACGTAACACAATTACATGCTATTTCGCTCAAAGATATTCAGTGAATGAATAGTTTATTTGGGAATTAATAATAATAATAAAACGTATTTACCACATCCCTTCTGCTAGGCGAAATTAAACACGTGCAGTTCTTGGAAAAAGTAGAGAGAAACCAATGTAAAAGATTTATCGTTCTGAGAATTGTATCGGTTGTCGATCTACATTAGGAATTACTAGGAATTTTTACTAATAGAAAGAATAAGGAAAAAGCTTAAATATGCAATATATGCAACTTTTGTAAAAATATCCATAGAAATGCCTAAATATGCAATATATGCATCACTAATTAGCGCTAATTAACTTCAATTAGTGTAATACGTCTACATATAGACTATAATTAAAGATATGCAAAAAATGAAATATATGCACTTTGCATATAATCCGATCTCTACTAATAACTTTAAAATTTATATGTTTCTTTATAATCATCATGTGCTAACATTGAGGTTTGATTTATATAATATGATTATATAAAGATATGTTCGTGGATCGAATAATACAATTTTTATCTGGTTTAAGAAAGGTCCTGAATCTTTTCTGCGAGGGATGAAAACCAATTTTTCCTAGTAGAAGAAGAAGAGGCCCAAAAATGTTTACAATCCAAATTTTCCAACCTCATATTTTTTACTTACTACCAAAAGCTACGCGGAAACTTTTTTCCTTTGCTGTACATCGCTTAAAAGGCGCAGCGTTAGAAAAGAAGAAACTTTTGGTGTCGTCTGTACACTAATAGAACCTATTTCGCCTACGTTGCAATTATGCAACGATGTTGCCACATATCCGTCGCGCCGTTTTGTATGCGCTCGAAAATGTAAACCAGAGACGGATTATGTAAGAGTTTATTAACCTGGAGTTCTCCAGCGCCGGCCTCTTTCGGGTCAGTTCAATGTCAGCGCATTTGCGCGTAAAAACGCGCCGAAGAGGAAAATTGATGACGTCATCTCTGGCTTGGCCGACTAGATTACTACTTCGCAATTCGCAACTTTCAGGGTGTTATATACAGAGACGGGATCGCGCGCTAGCGTTATCCTAATTTCGTAATCGCTATTCGCGCGATATTGCATACGTGCGTGTTTCGCTTTTTGTTAGTTCCAATGTCAGCTATAAAATATCATCGGCGTAATCGTAATTTTATGCAACGGATCATCTTTGGAAACAATAAAATTCCCTATTATGTCCCATCACTCCGTCTAAATCATCTAATTTCTTATCATTCGGTTTTTATTCGAATCAATTTATCGACAATGATTCATCAATATATTGACAAATTCTTTATATTCCGTTATCGGCCACAATAATATTTTATCTTTTCAATAAAGCAAAGGTTAAACAATAACAAAACAATGCACAAATGAAATAATGTACATAAACATTACATATTTATATAATTATATTATAAATATTATTATGTATTTATAAACATTACAATATTGAATGGCATTAAATCAAGTACCATGTGATTCAAAATGATTGTCGTAAGAAAAAAACTGTTTTCCGAAAAAAAAATTATCTATACTTATTACCAATTTAATGAGCGAAGTTAGCTACATACAAATTTCATACATTAAACGAATTTTCTTGACATTTAGCGACATTGGCGTGCGTGTTGTAGTATCTTTCGATTATTTATCTTATAATTTTTTTCAAATCGTTTATATTTACATCTAATATCACCAACAATAGTATTTCTGAATACTGTAA
Source organism: Protaetia brevitarsis (assembly GCA_004143645.1). Lineage (NCBI taxonomy): Eukaryota > Metazoa > Arthropoda > Insecta > Coleoptera > Scarabaeidae > Protaetia > Protaetia brevitarsis. The sequence continues at coordinate 1,842,622 of RXPK01000263.1, read as the reverse complement.
GAAAATAAGGGAATTTATCTGTGGTAATAGTTCAACAAACAGGTAAAAAATCAATATTAACATTAAGTGAAATAGTTTATTACATTTTATAATTTTATAGGCTTATCATACACTTCAGCGCAATGAGCTGTCAATAGAAAGTTACATTTTCATCCTTATAAAGTTTCTACGGTACAGGAATTATTACCGTTAGATCACGATAGGCGATTGGAATATTGTCATTGGTTTAATAACAATTTAAGGGACGATGACTTGCTAAACAAATCATTTTTCTCGGATGAAGGCTGGTTTTTATCTAACAGGCTATATCAATTCACAAAACTATCGTATCTAGTCTGCAGAAAATCCACACGAATTTCGAGAAACGCAATTGCATCACGTAAAAGTTGGAGTTTGGTTAGCTATGTCCAGGCAACGAATAATAGGGCCAATTTTCTTCGAGGAAACTGTAACAGCCCTACGTTACCAACAGATTTTGGAATTGTTTATTGCAGAGTTACAAGAAAATGAGCTTGAAGCAGGTTATTTTCAGCACGATAATGCTCCAGCACATACTGCTCAACAAACCTGCCAATATCTTCTACAGTTTTTTGCTGACAGGTTCGTTAGAGCACAAAGATGGCCAACAAGATCGCCTGATCTAACCCCATTAGATTACTTCATGTTCGGCTATCTAAAAAATAGGATCTATAGAAACCGCATGCATACCATAGAAGAACTGAGAGATGCAGTTTTGTCACTTAATAATTATACTAATTGTATGTTATAATTTAAAGTAATAAATAATTTAGTTAAACACCAGTTAGTACTGAATTGTCATATCATAATTTAGTAAAGTTAAATTAATTACATTTCATTTTTACAAGCAGAAACACCAATCCATAGTCGTTTATATAATGCGAGTTCAAATATAGGTTACATTTTCCTTATTTATGACAGATCCGTTTACTTTCTTATGTTCCAACACTGACTTAGTTCAAACCTTCATTACAAACACGCGGCATATACCTACATCCTGTTACTATCTATAGGAGCGGAATTGACAATCATTTTGAATCTCTGTGTACATCTATCAATTATTATTATCAATTGCATCTCTGAATATGTCGAAGTAAGTGCAAGGGCTCACACGAATCTTCTTGATAATTTCTTAACTAGATTTTGTTTCATCATTTTAATACCTGAGACAAGTACATCTATCAATTATTATTATCAATTGCATCTCTGAATATGTGGAAGTAAGTGCAAGGGATCACACGAATCTTCTTGATAATTTCTTAACTGGATTTTGTTTCATCATTTTAATACCTGAGATTTATTCGTCATTATTGCCGTGAAATCACGGGAAAATGTGTCCCTAGGTTATTATTATGCTTACGGCGTGTACAAATCCTTCTACTTGAAATTCATTCTCTGTAATGTATAGGAACACGATTGTCTTGTGAATAACGCGTGTAAATATTATTGAACAACAACATTTTTTTATCCTACAAATATACAGGGTGACATAGAAAAAACTATAATGCATAGCAACATGTGATATAGAGGACCAAGAAATAACAAAAAAAGTTCCTGTACACTAATGTCCGATTGCTTTTTGTTTTCAAGTTATAAGTTGTTGAAGTCAAAAGTCAGTGTTACCGATGGAGTTGGCTGAAATAATCCGTTTGTTTTGCGAAAAAATCCGATTTTGTCCGGCACCAACTGAACGCCAGTTTATGCAGCCAACCTTATGACAATTATAATGATTTTTTGAGACCCATTCATGAAATTTTATGATTAATGTAAACTCTTATAATAAATAAAAATTTTTTTTTGGTAAAAATATATTTTTTATATAGAATATTTATAATTGTTTATAATTAGTATAAATACTACTATATATTAAACCAACTATTGCAACATACTGCTGAGTACTGATTGATTTGAAAATGCAAAATGAATTTTAAAATGAAAAAGAAAATTGAAATTAGCTAGCTTAACGGAAAAATTTAAATTGAACAAAAGAACAATTAATTTCAGAGTTACCCTCGCGAATTAAAACTTGAATCTAACCACGAAAAGTAAATTTGCGAGTGAATGAAATCAGATTCTCTTACTTACCCCAAAAAAATTGAGAAGGTTTAATTTAAAATAAAAGAACAGAATTTTCAACCCAAAGATGCTAATTAACAATCAATTTTATTTTATAAAATGGGTAAAATTACAAAATGGCAGAAAAAAAACCGCGAACTGAAGGTTCTGGCCAAAAAATAAAAACCGCCCTTGATTCTAAATTACAATAGGACAATGCTATTTCCTATACAAAGCAAAGGTTTTGGTTGTTCAGGAAGACAAACCAATATACTAATTCAATCCACGTGGTTTCAAATTAAAACAAACTAAATTAAGCGTGGACAATTTCTAGTAATTAATAAGAATGAAAAACTAAGAGCAAGCACAATGCTTCTACTCACCCAAACGAGGTGATTGATAAAATAAAAATGAATCAGCAAAATAGAAAAACGGAAAAATTAACTCTTTAAACTAAAATGAGAAAATTACAACCAAAATATATCTTCCTGCACAAAAATAATAAATCATCTTATATCTATAATGTGCACACATCAATATATTAACACTTATTACAAAACGAAGTCCTTGATGGACAACATTTTTAAAGAAACGAAACGAAATTTACTAAAATCAAAATGGATTAGAAAATGGCAATAATGATTTACAAAAATACGTCTACTCACGCTAACAGTCGACCAAGGAACTGCCTGACAAAATTCTACAGCGCAGTCGTGTAATTCACCGACAAAATCTAAGCAACTTAAAATATACTCAGCGGTAACGCGGGTAAACTAAACTACAGCAATACGTATTTAATACTTTACTGTTTTCTTTTTTTGCCAAATCTGACACCGCATTATTTCTTTGGAAGGTGTAAATTTAACACATCCACCACTATTGTCAATACCTTCTTTAGTTGCTAAAATGGCTCATATTGTTTCAGTATTTAGGAGATTTCTTTTATCAGTCTTGATGTTAAATAGAGCACTAAATATTCTTTCTGCACTAACATTTGAAAAAGGTATCTAATACAAAGAGTAGCGAAAACATTTTTTTTAAATTTTGATAAAGTAAAAAATTGTTATTATTTTTTTCGCTGAATAATTTAGACTAGTATTTGTCAGGTTTATTTATCAACATTTGAAAACTATCTGTATTTAACAAAGCATGTCTTCGCCACCACTCATCGTCCAATTCTTGGATATTTACATAGTCGTTTAAAATGGGAAATCTTTCCCAAACAATGTTCAAAGATTTTATATTAAAAGATTGAGCTTCTTTAGGGTCTATAATTTCTAAAATGTCGAAGATGGCGTCCTTAAAATCAAATCTGCTTTTAATATTACATATTAACTCTATATAATAAGACAATATGGTTTTTAAAAAATTATCAATATCTGCTATAGTGATATGCTATAACGACTTTTCAATTCTTTCAAACTTTCTGTAGCCGCAATAACCAAATAAACTTTTTCTAGTGGTACAAAGTTTTTAGGATTTTCGTGATCTAGTTTAAAAATATTACTTTTATATATTTACTTTGTTTTATTACAGATATCTCAATGAAATTTGCGCATAAATTTGTAACTAACAAGCTTTCTGTTTCACCTTTTAATTTATATAGTAACTTCTCTGACTGAAACAATATATTGAATTGTGTTATGAGTCCCAAGGTATGTATATGATAAAAATTTTAAATACACTCGTGCGAATGGGTTATTCAAAGTTTCCAACATACTCTCAGTAATATAGGACGGATCTTCAAACATTATTGATTGTCTAAAATATGCAATTAAGGGTTGATATTGCTCAAACACCCTACCTACGCATGCTTCTGTTAAATATAATATTTCGTAGTAAATCTTGCTTTTGAAGCTGCCAAATGTGCACATATGACAGGAGCATTTTATGCGTACTCTATGTGGAAGTTCCCTTTTTAAATAAGAGAAAAGAGAATCCGAATCCAACACTGACTTAGAGGTTAGAATGACACCGACGTTACCGATAAGGCACGATTGACACAAGCACTTTAGATCAAACGTACACTAGCGACACTTTCTAATTGTACGACCTACAGGGTAAAATAGAGCCCATATCTTTAACGTGGATAGTAGACGGATTTATGCAGTAACTGGCCGCTTCGAAATATGTAAACACAGATGTGCGGTCTCTCTGTCGTTATTTTAAAAAAAGCTTAGACTGGATTTATTAATGTGCGAACTGAATGCATCTCTTATGTATTTGTTATCTTTGCGTAAGAATAAATTTATTTGATGTTTGAAGTATTTCGGATAGCTGTAGTGTTATTAAATGGTTTTAAAAGGCATTTTCATTTTACAGTTGAACTACGACTAGGAACTAAACCAAAGCCATGTTAATTATACAATAAATAGCAACATCAATGGGTTATTATTATTCATTTTATACGTATGCAAATAATAATGAAACTATCAAAATGATCGCATGAAGACATTTAAAGTATTTAGCTATACTGAAATCAGTAAAGCATATCTCCGTTATGAATGAAACACTTTTTCAATATTACTGAACACATGAAAAAAGTGTTTCATTCAATCTAGTTAATGCATTAACTAGATTGCGACAGCCCCTATGCAAGATATTAAACAATATAGTAATAAGGATTATTACTACTTCCACTTTTCGTGAAGTGGGTGTTGCGCCAATTAATTTATTAAATGCAGAGAAATTTGTAGTAATTTCGTTATTGACAGAAATGCATGTTTTGTTTTCCTGCAGCGTTACCCAAATATGCTTATATTTTTTAATCTAATTAATGTCATGATGATTCATATCATTTTTTTTAACTCGCTCCGGCTTCCTTCTTTAACATTAAATAATAAAGGAGATATGGCGAGGATGCATTCAAAACCATGATTTTATATCAGATTATCAGATATTAGAAGGAAAAGCTCTACACTCGTCAGAAATATTTTTTATTAGTTATAGTAATGTATGTTTCCATTAATATTATAATAGCAAGATAAAATAATATTTCGATTATACATTCCCTAGTTTCAAAGATTTACCTCAAAAGTCTCACAATATTTTTTCAAAAGAATACAAAATTTGAATTAGTGCTAAATTGAACAGTAGTGATAGCTATAAATACAAAATGCGGGTTTAAATTAGTAATTAATGATTAGTTTATATAAATATTAATTATTCATTATGTTAATATCGAAAAAAGGAGCCGGGGCGAATTAAAAATAGTTATGAAAACAATCATTGTGAATCAATTGGATTAAAAAACAAACATATTTGGTAAAGCTGTAGGGATTTGTAAAGAAAACAAAACATCTGTTTGTATACAATATTATATTTAAGGTAAGTAAATGAAAAAATTCGAATTCTGCTAACCGAGGTAGGCCGGCAGGCATAAGTATGCGCCTTTGATGTATTTAATTCTCTCTATTTTATAAGATCAATGTTTTTTTCTATGTTTATTTACTGCATTCTTCCTTACATTTAAAGTAGATTTACTACAAAAAAACACCGAGACCGCACATCTATGTTTACATATTTCGAAGACGGCAGTGAATGCATAAGTCGTCTACTACCCATGCTACACATTTAGGCTCTGTTTTATGCTGTAGGTCGTACAATTAGAAAGTGTCGCTAGTGTACACATAAAGGCGAGGTTGCCGATTATCATCTTGGTTTAACTAAACCTGTCTAACTGTTCATCAGTGCAATGCATTTGAAATTAAGCCAACTTTAATAATTAAGGAGCCCTTAAGTTAAGCAAAGCTTTAGTGCGAAACTGTGCAAACGGGCATTAATACATTATTTTTACAGGCCACTGTTTATTTTGATAGGAATCGTATTATACATTTCGCGAAATAATTCTTTGCGGGGGTGTGCGTCTGTTTACGAATTGGGCTGGGTCAGTTTTATTTTGACTTCAGACGTTATAGAAAAATAAACAGCGCAGATATAAAACTGGGCATATATTTATTGTACAACAGCGATATTTTGCCAGAACGTTTATTGGATCTGCGATTCGTTTTTTTCATTAATTATTCTTAATAACAATTTCTACAACATAGTCAAGAAAAAAAAACTTATCCACACGAGTGAGGTAAACTTTCTGACCTCATCTTTCTGCTCTGTATCCTTTATATCAAAGAGAGACGTACAATAACAATACCAAACAAAACAGACTGCGAATGTATGAGTGGGCGTGCGTCATGCAACTGGTTTGTTTGTTTTATATAGCGTTGCTATTGAATATTAAAAAGGTGTGCTCATTTTGCAAAGGCATCAATGACAGATGGAATTTCCGGAAGTACAAATATATTACGCGGCGAAATGTTGTTTTTGTTTTAGCTTTATTTAGTGTAAACATTGCTCGTTTAAGGTTTCTTCAATAACAGAGTAAATTAAAATACCGGAAATCAGGAAATCGTTAACAAGATTCTTTACAATATTTTCTGACAAGGAAATATCCACATCGTCACAGGCAGATTTAGCATAAAACTTGTCACATTTCGTAAGTTTAATATTGCAAAAATACTGCAAAAAAAAATGTCAGAAAACATTAAAAAAGTGTATCTATAATTTTTTTTTTCTATTTTGCGCTCATAAAAAACGCAATTGTAACACGCTTTTGCGTATCGAAAAGTGCTTCATTGTGATACGCCTTTTTTCATTTCTATAGGTTGGCTGTATTGAATACATTATGACAGAAAGCAAAATTGACGTTTAATGCATGTAAATTGTAAATACTTTAATCAAAAATTCTATACAAATTTAGTTTACATTGTTATTGTTATGAAACGTGGAATTACTGTATACATTTACACTGACGGAACAAGTATCTTGAGCATGTATTGTTATGCCAGGCAAATTCTTCGTAACAAAGTTTTGCTGAGTTATGTTATTGGCTTTAATGGTAGACTCTTGTGATTGAGAATCATTCGATGATATAACTCTAGAATGACCAGATGTACTTGGCCCTGATAAGTTGTGCGCTACAGCCACTTTACTTTTCATAGATGTTTCGATGTAACCCTCAGCTACCGCAGATGACATCCATCCACCATGACGTTTTATAGTCAGCAAATCACTGCCTGCGTCTGCTAAGTGTGTAGCACTAGAACGTCTGAAGCAATGTCCAGTATAAAGCTCTGAATTGGGCAATTTTAGAAAATCGGCTATTAATTTAGGCATTTTGCCAATCGTATTAATTCCAATCGGGCACGATATACAATAACCATTATGTAACCATATATGTAAGGAAGAATCTTGAATGATTAATATTTTTTGGTCGCAGGGCGACATATTTTTTAATTAAAGTAATCCATCTTTCATCCGTAATTGCAAAAACTCTTACGATATTATTTTTGTTTTAGGTACTGTCACCAAAATAATATCACTCTTAAATTCTAAATCATGTATGGACATATTTGTTAATTCATCTCGTCTACAGGCACCTGTGTAACCCATTATTAAAACGATCTAAAATTAAATCCATTACATAAAAAATTACATTTTGCAAATAATATCGTACCTTTATTGCTAAATACAATGCGTCAGAACCTTCTTCTATAAATTTATTAATATCTTCAATGCATAAAATTTTAGATTTCTTAGCCTCGTATCCCTCAGAGAATCGTTTTAAATAGGCTTGTAATTTAATACATTTTGATATGTCTGTATTTTTATAAATGGAAAAGCAAGAACGAAGCATGGAATACATAGACCATAAGGTAGAAGATTTCTTATTTTTACCTTGTAATTCAAAATATGCCAATAAAATGTTTTCAGATATTGTGTTGACATTATTCTGTACAGCCCATAGTTCAAATTGATGGTAGCATTTTTCATATACTGCTTTTGATTTTTTCGGTAATAAATTTATGACGGCGTATCCGCAATTTCACGCAGTTGTGGTGGCGTACAAGATAAATTTGTCTCAGTATCACTCATTTTTTACAGTTTACAGAGACTATTATGAAATATATTGTTTAAACAATTTAAATAGCCGAATTTGAATTCGTCAAATGTCAATCGTATGTCAATGTGACCAACTTCATATAAAATAAAACTCAACATTTTTAATGAGATTTTTATTAAGTATTTATTATCAATTTATAATGCAAAATAGAAAAAATAGTATAAAGGACTCGTTTCATAAGGCTTTTTGTCGCACTCGTTCATTAGAAAACTCGCCTGCGGCTCGTTTTCTAAACTTGACTCGTGCGAACAAAGTCATGCCTATGAAACTCGTAACTTTAATATACTATTTATACCCAATCACTCTCATAAAAACATAAGCTCATATTTGCTTCCAAAATTACTGTTTACTGTTTTCATAGGATAATTGATAATTGATGACGAATCGAACAAGAAAATATCTTTATCATTTTGCTTAAAATGTAACTTAAAGCATTACAGTACAAGTTTCAATCGCAGGAGTCTTTACAAAAAAAAAAAATATGCAACATTATTATTATTTGGTTGCACTTTTAAGATATTTTCCTCAATTTTGTTTTTATCCAAGTGTATGTACGACTTAGCCTCCAGTAATACGCTAGAATAAGATCATTGTTGCTCTTGACCTTTTTCTGTTTCGTTGTTTGTAGAATCAATATTGAAATTAATTTAGAGAATTAGCAGAATCAAATTTCCCGCATTTATTTCTAGGAAAGATTTTCATTTCGTTTTCGTTCGCTGCTTTTAGAAAATCTCCAGATTGCTTTTAGAAATGAGATATAATGCTAAAAAAATGTATAGGTATGCAACCAAGTGCGAATACAGACTATTTATAATATCATAAAATTGGAATTTTTATAAATCATCGATTATAGTGTATCTCTGTTTAGTACTGTTGTGTATTAAATGAAGTAAATGAAAAATGCAAAATGAATTTAAAATGAAAAAGAAAGTAAAATATTAGCTGGCTCAACGAAAAAGATTTTAAATGAACACAAAAGCACTATTAATCTCAGAGTTACCCTCGCAAATTAAAACTTGAATCTAATCACGAAAAGTAAATTGTGAGTGAATGAAATCAGACTTTCTTAATTACACAAAAAAAATGAAAATGTTTTAAAATAAAATAAAAGAACAGAATTTTTTAACCCAGTGGCGCTAATTAAAATAGGACAATGCTATTTCCTATGCAAAGCAAAAAAGAAAGGTTTTATTTGTTCAGGAAGACCATTCAAAATCTTTGAACTTCTATCCACGTGGTTTCACAAATTAATAATAATAATAAATAATAATATTTATTGATTAAAGACACAATTATGTGTATAATAAGTCAGGAAACACAATTAATGAAGCCACCACCAAACTAAAAAGCAAAATTATAGAACAATAAATGAATAATCTTAATAATAAGATACAAAAATAAAAAAAAGGAATTTATAAACAGAAAAAAAACAAAACAAAGCAAAAGAAGATCGTATTACTCTCCGAAATATTTTCAGCCGCGGAGTAAAAAAATGTTGTAACAAAAATAAAAAAAAAAATTAAATAATCTAAGTGTGGACAAACGCAAGAAATTTACTAAAAAATAAAAAAAACTAAATGAAAGAACAATGCTTCTACTAAACGAGGTAATGCAGCAAAATAAATTAACAGAAAAATTAGCTCTAAAAATAAACGAGAGAAAAAAGTAAAATAAATCTTCCTAAACAAAAAATAATAATTGATCCTATATCTATAAACTGCACACTTTAATACATTAACAATTATTACAATAATAATTCCTTGATTGATTATAAAATTAAAGAAGAAAAGTTAAATTTTGAAATATCACTTATTTATATGCCAGGGCGTAGAATTCAAATTTGCCGCGATTATTTATAGTTACTGAAATTACAAAAAAATGGTAACAAAAGATTTTAAAATACATCTATCACGTCATAGTCGAACAATGAAGTCCATAACAAAATCCTACAATTGTTTTTCTTACAAAAATCCCTCTCTCAAAATTCGTACAACGCAGACGTATAACATTACAACGACAATATTAAATAGAATACGCATTAAATCAGCACAAGCGAACAATAGATATTTGAATGAGTGGATTAAATAAAAAAAAAACTTAACACTATATAAATTAAAATCATACAATAAACTCTTAAACTAAAATTTAAACCAAAACAAAATTGTGAAAATTCTCGGTAAATTGAAAATCAGCTGATCAATAAAGAAATCAAAACAACCATAATATGCAACTTAAAATACACTCAGCGATAAATCGGTTGTATAAACCACAGCAGTACTTTAATTAAATAGCGATAAAGTATAATCGATGGATTCATAGAAGAATAACTCTCCGAGCATATATTCATTCTGTAAAATAACTTGAATAAATGAATAACCTTGAGAACTAACACTAAACATCCGATCTCAGCCATCCACTTATTTACATACATGCCAGGGGGTAGAATTCAAATTAGCCGCGATTATTTATAGTTACTGAAAATGTCAAGATCGTATTAAATGTAATATAAAATCGTTGGTAATTCAGACTTGAATATTTTAAATTATCAAAAATTATGGTGGGAAATTTGAATTTTGCCAATAGGTATAGATTTCTGAATTACCCACAGCTGTAATACTCAAGTGTTTCCATGTCAAGTACATAGTTCACTTGGTCCATTGCCTATTTTTGTACGCCCCTTGCCCCGCTGCTTTTTAACTCCCATCGCGGAGAAACTACAGTGGCGCCGCTCTAGGTTACGCCAGCGGAACTACACATCTTTGACCATATGTATACTATACTCCATTCACTTTAAAAATGCAGTAGATAGCGCTGCGATCGGCGCCCAAATTACACCGAAGAATGAAAAATTAGCGGCAAATTCAAATTGTAAATTGTCAGTGTCATAAGCGAAAAGTTTGGTTATCAAAATTTTGTAATATAGAAAGGATAACATGAAATCACTACGCTTTAAGTAGTTTATTTAGAATGTTATAGTCATAATATAAGGTGATAAAATAATACAAATAAAGTAACAGTGAATACATTTCGGGAATCTTAGGGGGTAGTTAATGATAGCCAAAAAATTGTCCAATCTCGGTGAAACTATGTTTATTCTATTCCATATGCGACGTTTCGACAATTGCAATTCGTCTTTATTAAGCTATAAAGTATAATATATTAATTTATAAAACACAATAGAGGATAAAAATCAAATTACGATTAAAATAAATAACATGTGACCATGTAGTATAGTAAGAATAAAAATTAATACACATAATGTTAGGAAATAATTAAAATGAATTTCTATGGACAAATCAGTCAGACTAAAACATGTTAAATGTTAGTTGTCAAGTAATATGCCTACACTAAATACAACGTAGAAACAAATGTACTTCTTAAAAATTGTACAACAACAATAAAGCAGAGCAACATAATAAAAAACGATAAAAAACACCTAAGGTATAAGTATGAAAATATACATATGCGTAAATATAATGTAAGTTTAATTGCGTTTCTGGAAACTTCAATTTCAATATATAATAGTTAGAACAAAATGCACGTTTCAATTATCATTCAGAATCAGATTCTAATGACAGATCTGATGATGATGAGGTATTTGCTGTTATGATGAATTCTCGATCATATCTTCAACAACATTGTCGAGTTGATACATCTTATTTTCTTCTTCAATAACATGTTTGATGCAATTCCTCCATGCACTACTATCTACAATGTTAAGTCCCTCAATAAGTAAGGTTTTCACCTCAGGTAATTTAAAAGTTTTGTTGTTAGCTGCGACATGATGCTTTACTTGAGCCCAAATAAGCTCAATGGGGTTCAGATTGCAGTGATAAGGAGGCAATCTAAAATTGTATGACCACTGTCTTCTACCATTTGATCAATAACATATGGGATGGATTATCGTTAATATATTTTCTTGCAAGTTCAAGCAACTCAACCTTTAACAAAGTGTTGTCAACAATAATTCCTTTGCAAGAAGCCATTCAATTAATTGTTGCTTTTTCCATGCCATGATAGGCTTTTTTTCTGTTCTGACTGAGTGGTAGGGAGCATTATCCATAATAATAACAGAGTTTGGTTCCAGAAAAGGAACACACATTTCTCATCCACTCCGTGAACACTTGGCTGTTCATTTCTTCGTGATAATCTCCAGTTTTCTTGGATTCGAAGAAAAGGAGACCGTTTTCAAGGAAACCATCTTCGCTACCAATATGTAAAACAATTAAACGTTTTCCTTTCCTGAAGGGTTTTCCAGCCCGTTGAAACTCCTTCCACAAATGCTTGTCTTGCAGTGAGTACTGTGGTGTCTGTCCATATTTTTTGCTTTGTATGACTTGCATTAACCAAGTTTCATCCAAAATAATATATCTTTCTACCACTAACACGAAATTTCCGAATGTTGTTTAAATATTGACGCCTCCATAATACAATATCTTGTCGTTCTATTAAAACACTATTGCCACTTCGCTTCATCCACTAAATCCTAACTTTTTAAAATTTTCCAGAGCGTCGTTCTTTTCAATATTGGCAAAGTGTCATCTGCATTAATAACCTGTAAGATACAATGCGATGAAGTAAATGTAAGATAAATGGATAATATTATATTTACACCCAATAGTTTTGTGCACGTAGTAATTCGTTCTGCAAGAAAAAGGAATGTACGTGTCGTCTAATTGCTGACCTATCTGCTTCGTCCAAGGAATCATATGCACTTTGACGAAGACGTTTTTTAGGGGTGAACTGATAACTCCTGTGGTCTCCTTTTCTTTTACAATATCCCACACTGTTCTTTCACCCACCCCAAGTTGCTTTGCAGTCAATTTAATTGCTGCCGATTTAGAACTGTCCCGCTTAAGCTCCAGATACAAATTATAAGCCATTATCCTTTGCTTACTGCAATATGTTTTCCCTGAGGATTTTTGATGACCCTGCAGGTAGATCAAATACCTCTTCATCTGCCATACTAAAATTGATGTAAAATATACTATTCATCACTATCATTTTATATAGTTATTAAAACAATACCTTCAAATATTCAACAGTACTCAGTAGAGCTCTAAGAAGAACTATTTTTGTAACAATTTACTTATAAAAATTACACTAACCACACGAACGACACAAAAAAGCAATAAACACGCAAATACAGATCTGAAACCAACACCAGGATTGACAAATGTCATAGATGTCAGAAAATATTTTGTTTTATCCAACTAAAATTCATTTGCTACATAAAATGTTTTCGTATGTGTGAATTCGCCTCGTCTATTAGCCATCGCAAGTCGTAAAATTTTCGCCTATCTAATGTAACGCTGCATTCTTACAGTGAATAGACCTTAGTATAATATTTGGTTATATCTATCTGTTCCAACGAGATTGCGAAAACACATCCAGGGAATAAAATGCATTGGATGCATGGATTTGTTGTTCAATTTAATCTATAATTGGAAAACAAAAAAGTGTTTTCCTTTTCCCGTAACTTGTTCGATTCAATTATCGAGTTTTACATATTTTAAATACGCATTCGATAATTACAATAAATAAACTCCTCATACTTAATGTGGATACTCAATGTAAGTGGAAATATGCGTATAATTATAAATTCCAAATTCCAATAACTAATAAGACTTTAAGTTGTCAACAAGAAGTATAGATGGTAATATTGAAGCGGCTGGTACTTCCGCATATCTCCGCATATTTATATACGTCTCTAATATACGAGTGACATTCCATTGCGCATCTTTTTATATAGTTTGGCGGGAAAATCGTTGACCTCTAACCACTAAAATAGTGCACGCGCACAATTGACGCGTTGCCAAGTTTAAGGAACGAACAAAATCGCCCGGAACTGTCATCATTGGCAAGTTATAGAGGTTATAGCGCCGAGAATGACTATACGGCTTTTGGAAAGTACGAATTTTGGTAACGTAACCTGTTTTTGGGTTTCGACGAATGGAAAAAAATATAAAATGGTTTAATAAGAAAAGTATGATGAAATTTTATTTAAAATTAAGTTATTGTTATGAAATTTTCGCTATCGTAATCATATTAAGTTGGCAGCGTTTATTTTTTTTTTCTTTTTTCGTTTTTGCAATACATAAGTACATATTTTGCTCAGTAAGCATTCCAGAAAACATTACGCAAATACAGCAATAATTGAATCACATTCAGATAGGGCTTAAGGCAAAGGAAATAAATATGTTCGTCAAAACATTCATAGTTATTTTATTGGTGAATATTGGTAGCACAGAAAATAAGAAAATTAGACAGTAAATGAACCTGGTTGATTTTACATGCGCAGTATATTATTAAATTTAAGTTATACAGGGTGTTTCCTAGTCTCTCTGACAAAATAACTCAGAAACTCCTCACCAAATTTTAAGACGAAAATGTGCTATAAATTTTTTTCGAATGTCGCTCCGCTTTCGAAATACAGGGTGTCAATTTTTTCTTATTTTATTAATTAATGCCAAACAATATGTTAATGATATTTGTTACCCCCATAATAACGGGTTAGAGCACTTTACTTTGAGTCGATTTTAAACTTTACTTATTACAAATTAGTTCATTGGCGGAGATCTGGGGGAGAATACCTTAATTTTTCAAAAATTGGTAATACGGACCTGTTAAATAATCGAAATTCTAATATACAGGGTGTATCAGATATAGAGGTAAATATAATAATATGTAGCAGCTGCAATCATATACAATCAAAAAGTCTTAATGCACAGGGGGTCTATCTGTAAGCATTAACGAGAAAAAAATATTTTATAAATGCCCTGGGCTAGAGCCGCACCTGTGCCCAACCTAAATGCCGAGTATACCCCCACATACCACTATCATTCAGCCATTACCGCTGTTAGTTTTGTGTGGATCGCCGCTTGGAGTGCAAGCCACTTCGAATATTTTATTTAAATTCTTCCCGTCTCGAAAAAACGATCCTTTTCAGGACCATCATGATTTCATATAAAGAAAATCGAAGCTTGATGCATCGGCAAAAGCGCGGGAATGTATAGATGCATTTTCGCGCGATATCATAGTAAAAAGGCGTGTTTGCAAATTTTCTGTATCTACATTTATTTCTGTGTAATTCGATTCAATTCATTTTGCGTTATATGATTAAATAAATCCAAAAGAAATAACTCAGATTCATGTGGTACCGTTTATTAACAACGAACTCTCGATTCGACAAAGCAAAAGAAAAATATTTACGTTAATAATACATAATACCACGTTTAGCGGGTGCTTAACATGACGTTTCCTTGCATCAGGCCCGGACTAAAGAATTTTTGGCTATAAATTTTACTTTTTTTTTATTCTTTAATGATGAAATCCGGTTTCGGTGGATTTGTGCTTTATATGTCGTGTAGTTAACACCCAAGCAAAATTTACTTTTTTACTTGACACACCCTGTATACTCTAATAATCACATGATGTAAAAAATTATTTTAAGGAAATCACGTCTCTTGCATTTTTCTCATATCTTTGATGGTTTTAAAGTAAAAAGTCATTTTAATTGCTCATGTCGCACTAATTATTACGTACTGAGACGTTTATATGCAGAACGTTTTCCTAATAGAGGAGTACCATGTTCGAAAACATTTACAAGATTGCATCTGAGGTTAGAGGAAACACGTAGCTTTGCTAAAGAAAAATTGCGAACGAACCACTTACAGTTACAACTCCACAACGTGAGCAAAAGGTTTATATATTATATTTATACATTCAGAAGAATTTTACTTTATAGTTTCCGTGGAATAATGTAGTATTAAACTTCTTAGAATCTGCACAAGCGCAATCTCTGGTAGATTAAAGGACATGTATCTTTCCTTATGTTTCCTAATGGCTTATTTTCCCTATGTCATCTTTTTTTTTGAGTCGATCGTACATGGGTGGAGCTTATTTTCAGCAGTTTATTTAACTTTTATTCATACATGTTCATTATCCAATGTTTTTAAAGAATTTATTAAAATAATTCTTATTCTGTACTAATCGGGAAATTCGTTCAACGTTAGCAATTAAATTATTTTTTACTTCGAATGTTCGAAAACTCGAAAACTTCATTAAAATTCATTTTTACATCATATGCGATATATAGTAAAACCTGTCGATAACGGCCACCCAAAAAGGAAACCATATTGGCCGCTATATAAAGTGGCCGTAATTGTTAGATTTCTCGTCTTACACATAAAATACATATGTATGTAATTGGTTTTTATGATTTCTTTCTTTATTTTATTAATTAAGGTAAATTTTACATAAAAACACATATGTGTACGAAAAACTAAGCATGCACGTGTTCAGGACTGATATCGCTTTCATTCTGCAAGTTTAATTTAAATACAGCCTTGGTCATATGTATTTGCCATTCGTAGGAAAATAGTTAACAATATTAAAGAATGTCCAAATTGCGAGAACTAAGAGAAGCTGAAAGTGCTCAGATAGTTCTGCTAAGTTCGCAAAAGAAGAGCGTTTCTAACATCGCGAATGATGTATGTGTACATCCTAGGACTGCATTTCGCACAAATACGAAATAATATTGTATCTGCAGGGAAATTTCTATGAAGATAGGCCGTAAAAATTTGGTTTTGTTTGGCCGAGGTGGTTTTATAAGAGTGGCCGTAAATAACGTGTACTTGTATATGGGAATTTCCTTGTAGTCGGTTCGAGGAACTTTGAAGCTTTTCATTGCCTCAGGTGGCCGTTAACACAGGTTTTACTGTATTTTATTTCGATTATTTATCCATATTACACTTTACTCAGATCTCTGCCAATGAACTAATAATAAAGTTTAAAATTGACCCAAAGTAAAGTGCTCTAATCCCTAATTATGTTTAACAAATATCATTAGAATATCGTTGGGCATTAATTAATAAAATGAAAAAAAAAATTAACACCCTGTATCTCGAAAATGAAGCGACATTCGAAAAAAATTTATACCACATTTTCGTCTTAAAAGGCTCTGCTCCGATAAGCCATTGAAAAGTGCCCCTAAAGCTATTAGGCTGAAATTAAAGCAAATGAGTACTACTGTTACACATACTATAAATACCAAAAATTAGCTCATTCGATGCCACCCCATTCGAGATATTAGCATAAGGGTGGAAAAATTCAATATTTTTTTTCTCAGGAATTACTTAAGCTATCACGTTCAAAAAGAATATGTAAGTAAACACTGATTATGGCCATTATATAAAAAATCAAGAACTAATTCCCTCCACTCAGTTCAAAGTTATTATTATTTTCCCCTTTTTAGGGCTAGTTTTTTTGAGTTTGGTTGGAGGTGCCAACTTGGCTTTTTATTATATTAGACCGTATGCATTTAGGTTTATTATATATTTTTTTTAGTTTTTTCTGTGTGGTAGAACATGTAAATAAAAAATAAAATCTCTTTGAATGATTTTAGTAGGAGCAATTTGTTATTGGTTATTTTAGGGTTAAAATAATTATTCATCGATTAATTTCAGGATTATTTGTATAAATGTTTCAGCCCTATTAGTTATAAAAACACCGAAATATACAAAAGCATATTGTAACAATAAAATAATATTTAATTCCATACACGCAGTTCAAAGCTATTATTATTTTCCCTTTCTAAGGAGTGATTTTTTTGAGTTGGGTTTAGGGTCCCAATTTAACTTTTTATTACACATGAGTGTATATTTATATTTGGGTTTATTATATATTTCGTTAAGTTCTTTCAATGAAGTAATACAAATAAAAAATAAAACCTCTTTGATCTTAGCAGCAGCATTGGGTTATCGATTATTTTAAGGATAAAATTCAAATTATTCATTGATCGGATTCAGGATTATTTATATGTACATTTCACCCCTAATATCTATAAAAGCATCGACATATAAAAAATAATATTGTAACAATAAAATAATATTTAATTCCGCACACGCTGTTCGAAGTTATTTTCTCCTTTTGGGGGATGTTTTTTCAAGTTGGATTTAACAATTCGACTTGATTTTTTGTTACCTATAAATCTATGCGTATTGGTACAATATATGTATGTTTTTATATGATATAACATATTGACATAAATCAATCAAACCTCTGTTAGATATTTATTGTTCTATAGTAACAACATAATTCCATTCACATTTGTTATTGGCTAACAGGCTATGTATTTATAGGTGTTATAATTTTCTTAATGTTGAACAGAACCGCTATTTGTATTTAACTTTTATGCTTACTGCCAAATAGATATATACATTTATTATACATATTTCTTTAATCAATGTTCTGAGACGTGCATAATTTGTCTCAATATGACAATTATTTGATTGTGAGAGTTTGGAGACTGTTGTTTAATGTAATTTCTTTGTGTAGAATAAACAGCAGTGCTGTAGAAAGAAAGTTAAAATATGTTCTCACATAAGTGTATTAATCGCGGTGGTTTGCTAATAAAAATATCTAGAAGAATAAAACTTAAACAAATAAATAAACGATGAAGATGGTAGAAATACTTATTTGGAGCTATTCATTCTTCCCAGAAGAATCAGTGAAAGTTACAAATCAAGAGCATACTTCTCAGTTCATATGACATCACTTGTAAAGAATTTATCAGGAAAAAACTAAATAGTAAACCCAAATGCAGGCATTACTATACAGCAAAAAGTCAAGTTGGAACCTTAAATTCAAAAAACCACCTCCAAAGGAAACTTTGAACTTCGTGTACGGAGCTAAATATTATTTTATATTGATTATTAATACATATATCTTAATAATAAATGTAACAACAGATAATATATTATATAATAATATATTACTTATTATCATTTATTCTTACAGAATTATTTTTTATAGCTCAGTGCTTTCATAACTACTAGGGCTGAAATGTACAACATATAAATAATCCGGAAACCGCTCGATGATTTTCTGTTTTTATTTGCATGTTCTACCACACAGAAAGAGAACTTAAAAAAATATATAATGAACCCAAATACATACATTACTATATAACAAAAAATCGGATTGACACATTAAACTCAACTAAAAAAAAATCGTCCTTCAGAAAGGGAAAATACAATAAACTTTCAACTACGTGTACGGAAATAAATATTATTTTGTTGTTATAATTTTCTTTTTTATATTTCGATACTTTTATAACTACTAGGGCTGAAACATACATACAGATAATCCTGAAATTGATGGATGAACAATTGTTTTAACTCTAAAATAAAGAATAACAAATTGTCCTTACTAAGATCATTCAAAGAGATTTTATTTTTTATTTATATGTTCTACCACACAGAAAAAACTGAAAAAAAACATATAATAAACCTAAATGCATACGGTCTAATATAATAAAAAGCCAAGTTGGCACCTTGAACCAAACTCAAAAAAACCACCCCTAAAAAGGGGAAAATAATAATAACTTTGAACTGAGTGGAGGGAATTAGTTCTTGATTTTTTATAGAATGCCCATAATCAGTATTTACTTGTATAATTTTTTTGAATGTGATAGCTTAAGTAATTCCTGAGAGAAAAAATATTGAATTTTTCAACCCTTATGCTAATATCTCGAATGGGGTGGCATCGATTGAACTAATTTTTTATATTTACAGTATGTGTGACAGTAGTACTCATTTGTTTTAATTTCAGCCCGTTAGCTTTAGGGGCACTTTTCAATGGCTTATCGGAGCAGAGCCTTTGGTGAGGAGTATCCTCATTTATTTTTCCAGGAAGGTTAGGAAACACCCTGTATAAAATCGGAAAATTGTCGTCTCGGATATCATTCCGGACGTTTACAAACCCAAATCAGTGTATTTGGAGATATTCCCTAATTAACATTAATTATTTTAGTGAATTAGATCATAATTAAGTTGATCCGACTACGTTAAATGCAATAACACAAATGAAAAAAAAAATATTTATTTACACATTGCTTGAATCGTGCTATGTATATGCAAAGGGGTTAAAGCTCTCTTAGCGGTTGTAAATAAACATGGCATTTTAAATTCCATAAAATACTTAACAGAATATACCTGAGCTGTATTATTATGTATAGTTACAACATAAAGGAAATACTTAACTAACAATTATCACCTACAAATATAAAATAAGAACCTTACTTGTACGTTATCTTTTAAACAAATTCAAGGATGAAATAACACTTTCTAAAATACGATTCCTGTATTATCCCCGCGATTTAATCATTTGTTTTCGTGTTATATTATGAATGTTTAGATTACTACTACGACGGTAAAACCTTGACCTTGAAACAATTCCCTGAAGAACCTAAAAAAATACGTTTTCGAAGCACATATGTATAAAATAAATTGTGAATAGATTATTTGAGAATTTATACTTAACAAACCTAATTCTAAGTGCTGGTTTTTTTTTTGTTGGTAGAATTAATTACAAACATATAGAAATTTGGCAATTGTCATTGACTTTATATTTACGATTTGCAGATTTAGGGAAATGGAAATTGCTTCGGCACGTGTGATTTTTATCGTCGATTTTTTTTCCTTCTCAGAATTTTTAGAGACAAACATTTCAAATCTGATTTTCTTTTGTTATTTTAGCATAGTCCACTATACATGTGTACAATATAAATAAAAATAAAAAAAAATTTGCGATTTAGACACATTTAGACGGTCGTTAGAATGTCTGAAGTAAATTTTTTTTGTACGAATGTTTTATCAAATCAAACATTAAACTCTTCCACATTTTTTGGAACGCGTTCAAAGAGGTTAATCAGGAAATTTTACGACCAAACTATTTCAAATTATTTATTTATAAGACTCGTTGCGTGGCAATCGTCAATTTCATCAATTTAGAAAACTTCATCATTCTTATAATTTTTCTTTTATTTCTAACTAATAGGCTATATATTATTGTTTATTTTTGTAGCAACTTTCGACTTTAATATTTGAAATTTTGAACTCCTCCATTAAATTTAAACATCGGTAAAAGTTGTTGGCGTCTTGTTCCTTAGTCATTTAATGATAAGATGTCTGGCATAGTAGAATCTGTGTCAAGTTCATACGCGCTATCTCTATCCTTGCTAAAACCGCCCACTGAAAATGAGATTTTAGAATAACACATTTGCGAACTATGATAAATTTAATACAGAGATACTGCTGACATTATTTTAAAATATATAGTGATAGTATATTCTTAAAGTTTTAGACAGATATAACAAATGTATATACAGGGTGGGTTTTTTTCTTGAGACGACGGAATATCTCTAAAACACTGCATCAAATCAAAAAAAGATCTTAATAAGATTTGTTATAATGTAGGGGGCTCACTGAATGGTGCCGAACTCGATCCCCCCCTTCCTCCAGAGTGGGAGGGGGTACAACTTTGAAATCTTAAAAGGGAACCCCCATTTTGTATTGCAGATTCGGATTCTACACCCTAAAAAGAAAATGTGGTAAAATTACCCCAAAAATAGATGGCAACTGGGCTACCGCCTATTTTTGGGGTAAATTTACACCTATAGGGGATTTTTCACATACTGCTGGAATATTCCTTGAAGGTGTGGTAAATCAACCTAAATTTATTCCATTCCATTAGGGAATATTACTTTAGTGGTGTAAATTTACCAGGGAAAATTACCACACTTTCAAGGAATATTCCACCAGTATATGAAAAATCCCCTATAGGTGTAAATTTACCCCAAAAATAGGCGGTAGCCCAGTTGCCACCTATTTTTGGGGTAATTTTACCACATTTTTTTTTTTAATGTATAGATTAGAGTAACAACAAAGAAATTAGAAATAATTGATTATTAGGTTGTTTTATCATCCAGAAATATTAAGTTTCAGTTATCTAATAACATGTTTATGTCATTTAGAACTTAATGCAGATTCTCCACTTAAATATTCAAAATATACCATTTATAATATTAGATTTAATTTTAATAATTTCTGAAAGATATATTAATTAGTTGGATTACAGAGAGTTTACAATAATTTCAATAAATTTTTAAATTCAATAAGCAATGTTTTAAAGAGTAAACATTTTGGGAGAAAGGTCGATAAGAAAAGCCAATAGTTACTAAGAATTGGTTGTATTCATAATACAAAGATCTAGTTGAATGTAACCATAAAATAAATTTTGACTAACAAAATACATTAAAAAATCTTATCAATTTGAGTTTGGATTTGGAGCTTTTTTATTTTTGTTGCCCTGTTCAGGGTATATTTTTTAAAAAAAATGCCTCTGCAGAACTTCTAATGTGTTAGAAGCCTCTTTTGCGTACTGCAAATGAAAATTAAAATATGCCGCCATCATTTGTTGTAATGCAGAACGAAATGAATCTGTTGGGTCTAATAACTGTCTTTCTACCATTAAAGAATGCGACTTCACATTTCCTAGAAAAGAAAAATAAATGTAAAAAACATATGAAATAAATATATTTTTATTAATACCTTCTTCCAAGCATATTATCAACGGTGTATTCACCTCAATTTCTTCAAGTTTAAATTTATCCTGAAAATTTTTAATAAATTTAGCATTTAAAAATATATTGTATGTAGATAATAGTACTACGAATCGAAGCCTCTTTATGTGAAACCGGGGCTTGGATGCAGTGATTAATCGTCTTTAAAAATTGTAACTGGCGATTCCCGCAATACTATATAGTATATACATAAATAATGTTGTGATTAACTATTGAACTCAAAATTTGCCGTCCTGCGGTCTTGCACATTTGCATGTATAAGTGCTTAATACCTAACTTTACTTTTGTCATTAAATCCTAGAGTAAAACCAAAATAGTATCTTCCTTACTTTACTTGTATCATCACTTAACAACGAAAACATAGCCTCCAATAACGGCAAGACACTAGTCGTTTTATATTTCCAAATGTTAATGAAAAAAAAAAAAAGAATTGACTCCTCAAAACGAAGACTTTCTGTTGTTAAATTGAAAAGTTTGATACGGTAGTTTCCTGCGTGTCACTTGCACGTTGAAAACTTTAAATAAATGTATCATATCTTGTAGCAACAATACCGCCAAATGCTATTGAGGTTAAGTTCCCAGTATATCATATTAGATATCCATACGCAGGTGTATGTCTATTATTTATGTGTGCTGTCATAGCTAAGTACATGGTAATCATCTCAATACATAATCAATGTAAAATGAACTTACCTCAATTTTTATTTGTAAGACAAAATGAAAAACACCATTTACATTTATGCGTTGAAGCCATCAGTGTAGAGTGTAGATGCCGCACTTGTATTCAAACTGCGTACCTCAAACGCTTGCGCGTTGTATAGTCGACGGCTATGTAATGCATTCTCGTAACGGGTTTAATTTTTGATCAAGCGACACAATGTAATGCAATGTTAAAAAAAAACATTTTGTGTTCCAATCAAATAACAGATGCATATATATAATCAGAATTTCATGTCCCTTGTATTGTCCATATTGTATTTTTACCAACATAAGGGGTAATATTCCACGAAAAATGTTATTTTTCCTTGCCCTAAGCAAAATTTCCCAATGGGGGAAAATTACTTCATTTATTGAAGTATTTTTCCATCAAAGTCGGTTTACCAGGCAAAATTACACCTAATTTGTGGTAATCTGATGTTTGCCCTCTTTTTGGTGTAATTTTACCTTATATTTCAAATGTTTTTTCACATACCAGTGAGGTAAATTTACCATCATTTTTTAGAGTGTACGCCATCAAGTTTTTGTTTTAAACTTTTTTTGTCGATTCGTAACAGATTGCGCTGTAATCGCAAAAAAAACATGATTATGAACGTCTAGAAAAAATATACAAAAAAGAGAAACAAGCAAATATGATTTTGTTTTTTTATTTTAACATAAACTAACATTTCAAAAAGCCATGTGTTCGAAACTGTGCCCCTTCACTTCGATACATTTATTTATTCGCAATTGGAATGCTATTCAACGATACAAAACCGTACTTTATTCAGTACTTGACAAGCTGTGAATACTTACACATTGTCCGATCCCCATTTATATTATTAATTATTAATCCAATACAAATTAGTTAGTGTTGAATATTTGAACAGTAATGGAGGCTATAACGTTACAAGAGAGAATTGAAATGATTTACATCTATGGACAAAGTGGTAGGAATATCGATGATGCTGTTAATCTTTATTCACAACGTTTTCCCGACAAGGTGCAATCGCGCGCTTCTTTTTACCGTGTCGTTCAACAGTTCTCTAGCGAAGGAACTGTACAGCCAAGAAAACGTAATCGCCGAAAAACAATTGCTGGAGAAAATAATGAAATCGCAGTATTAGCTGCAGTAGCTAATAATCCGCACATTAGTACTCGAGAAATAGCTCGCGGATCAGGAATTTCTCAGTCCACTATTGAAGCGTAGGAAATATCATCCCGTTAGAGTTTCTATGCATTAAGAACTTCATGGCGATGATTTTCAAAATCGAGTGCGATTTTGTCAATGGGCGCTTCAACGGATACAAAATAATCCCCATTTTTTTTGCTCGAGTATTATTTTCTAACGAGGCGACATTCACAAATCACGGTACGGTAAATCGGCACAACATGCATTACTGGTGTATCGAAAATCCCCATTGGTTGCGCCAAGTTGAACATCAACATCCTTAGAACGTAAATGTTTGGTGTGGAATAATTGGCAATAAGCTTATTGGTCCATATTTCATCGATGGAAACTGAAATGTTGAAAAATATCGAAACATCTTGCAGAACGAACTTCCAGTGTTACTTGAAGACCTTCCCTTGGACGTACGACAAACATGACGATTGTCCAGCACATCATTCAAGAATAGCACGAGAAGTATTAGATCGAGCTTACAATCATCGATGGATCGGAAGAGGTTCTCCAATGTCTTGGCCTGCAAGATCGCCGAATCTTACTTCCCCTGACTTCTTTTTGTGGGGCCACTTAAAGTCTGAATTTTATACAGAAGTGCCAACCACGAGGGAAAACATGATTGAGCGAATCACCAACGCTTGTTCAAGGATTACACCGGAAGCACTTCTCAGTTGTGCGCAATCATTCCAATTGCGAATAAATAAATGTATCGAAGTGGAAGAGCACATTTTCGAACACATTTTCTGAAATGGGCATGTTAAAGTAAAGTTCTTCGTTGCTGAATGGCTTTTTGAAATGTTAGTTTATGTTAAAATAAAAAAACACAAAATCATGTTTGCTTGCTTCTCTTTTTTGTGTATTTTTGCGATACAGCGCAATCTGTTACGAATCGAAAAAAAAAGTTTCAAACAAAAACTATATACTTGATGGCGTAGAATCCGAATCTGCAATATACAAAATGGGGGTTTCCATTTAAGATTTCAAAGTTGTCCCCCCTCCCACTCTGGGAGGGTGAGGTGGGGAATCGAGTTCGGCACCATTCAGCGAGCCCCCTACATTATAACAAATCTTATTAATATCTTTTTTTAATTTGATGCAGTGTTTTAGAGATATTTCGTTGTCTCAAGATAAAAAAACTCACCCTGTATATCCATCTATTTTTTCGAGGCTCTTGGATTAAGTCGAACATTCTTTAACAACTGCTATGGAAAAAAAAACAGGTATATCTATTAAACAGAAATCTACACTACTAATTAATGTTTTTTTTTACAGTCGTTAATTAATGTTTAATTAATTTAAAGATTAGCAATAAACTCACTTTTAATGGATAATTTTATAATTTATCTGTTTAAAACGTTTTTTGCAGTAGACAGCAAAGTGTGGAATAAATCACTTATAGCAACGAATGAATAAATATTATCTAAAATAAGTTACACCTATTTATAAATCCAAATCGTTAGATGTATACATATGTATTTTTGTTTATATAATGTATTCAAAACCCTGTGTATAAGAGGTCTTGTATAATAAAAATCAAATACACTAATCTACGCAGCGGCACGAAAAACTGCGCAGTCACTTTTCTGACCCGTGTCTATAACTCAATACACATACCGAGCTCCTGTTTTGAAGCTTATTGTTAGTTGGGCTTGTTTATGCCAATTTAGCCGGTACAAGCATACATACACAGCAGAGCTCTCGGCATGTAACAGACGGCCGTTTCGCACGGAAATGTAAGAATGTTTTATATTGTGGGTACATGTCGCGTGGCCTGTGTTTACATTTCTCTCCCAGCAACAACGTAACGTGGAGAAAAAATAGCCGTAGGCAATGGTTGTTTGTGGAAGTTATGTTTCGCGAATTTCGAAGGTCAAAATGTGGCCAAATATCACCCGAGAAATTTATGGAGTACATAGTGATGGGCGTATTCCGATTATAGTTTATTTTCCAATTTCAACTGAAGAACGAATTAATTATGAAAAACTGTAATATCTAAACATACATCGTTATCACTGCTCTAAATTTATATTTGGTCCATAGAAAGTTTATTATATTACAAGTGTAAAACACTTGTTCCTAATAATCAAATTCACATTTTCTGCAATTATTGTTAGTGACTTCAATATAAGTATCAAGATAACTATAATGTAACACAAAATATATAGTGATGGGCGCTATCGAATACTATAGATAGTAGATACAAGATATCGCACCATTCCTCGGTATATTAGTTTATTTTCCATTTGCAACTGAAGAACTAATCATTTATGAAAAGCTGAAATATCTAAACATGCATCGTTATAGCTGCTTTAAAAATATATTTGTTGCATAGAAATTTTATCATACTAATATAGGTACTAAAAATGTAAAACACTTGTCCCTAATAATCAAATTCACATTTTCCGGTTGCTAGTAACTTCAATATAAGTATCAAAATAAATTAATGTAACACAAAATATATAGTGATGGGCGCTATCGAATACTATAGATAGTTCCGCCACACAAGATATCGGATCATTCCTTGATATATTAATTTATTTTCCATTTTCAACTGAAGAGCTAATTATTTATGAAAAGCTGAAATATCTAAACATGCATCGTTATCGCTGCTTTAAAAATATATTTGTTGCATAGAAATTTTATCATACTAATATAGGTACTAAAAATGTAAAACACTTGTCCCTAATAATCAAATTCACATTTTCCGATTGCTAGTAACCTCAATATAAGTATCAAAATAGCTATAATGTAACACAAAATATATAGTGATGGGCGCTATCGAATACTATAGATAGTTCCGCCACACAAGATATCGGATCATTCCTTGATATATTAATTTATTTTCCATTTTCAACTGAAGAGCTAATTATTTATGAAAAGCTGAAATATCTAAACATGCATCGTTATCGCTGCTTTAAAAATATATTTGTTGCATAGAAATTTTATCATACTAATATAGGTACTAAAAATGTAAAACACTTGTCCCTAATAATCAAATTCACATTTTCCGATTGCTAGTAACTTCAATATAAGTATCAAAATAAATATAATGTAACACAAAATATATAGTGATGGGCACTATCGAATACTATAGATAGTTCCGCTATACAAGATATCGGATCATTCCTCGGTATATTAGTTTATTTTCCATTTGCAACTGAAGAACTAATTATTTATGAAAAGCTGAAATATCTAAACATGCATCGTTATCGCTGCTTTAAAAATATATTTGTTGCATAGAAATTTTATCATACTAATATAGGTACTAAAAATGTAAAACACTTGTCCCTAATAATCAAATTCACATTTTCCGATTGCTAGTAACTTCAATATAAGTATCAAAATAAATATAATGTAACACAAAATATATAGTGATGGGCACTATCGAATACTATAGATAGTTCCGCTATACAAGATATCGGATCATTCCTCGGTATATTAGTTTATTTTCCATTTGCAACTGAAGAACTAATTATTTATGAAAAGCTGAAATTCTTAAACATGCATCGTTATCGCTGCTTTAAAAATATATTTGTTGCATAGAAATTTTATCATACTAAATATAGGTACTAAAAAATGTAAAACACTTGTCCCTAATAATCAATTCACATTTTCCGGTTGCTAGTAACTTCAATATAAGTATCAAAATAAATTAATGTAACACAAAATATATGGTGATGGGCGCTATCGAATACTATAGATAGTTCCGCCACACAAGATATCGGATCATTCCTCGATATATTAATTTATTTTCCATTTTCAACTGAAGAACTAATTATTTATGAAAAACTGAAATACCTAAACATGCATCGTTATCGCTGCTTTAAAAATATATTTGTTGCATAGAAAATTTATCATACTAATATAGGTACTAAAAGTGTAAAACACTTGTACCTAATAATCGAATTCACATTTTCCGATTGCTAGTAACTTCAATATAAGATCAAAATAACTATAATGTAACACAAAATATATAGTGATGGGTGCTATCGAATACTATAGATAATTCCGCCATACAAGATATCGGATCATTCCTCGATATATTAATTTATTTTCCATTTTCAACTGAAGAACTAATTATTTACGAAAAGCTGAAATATCTAAACATGCATCGTTATCGCTGCTTTAAAAATATATTTGTTGCATAGAAATTTATCACACTAATATAGATACTAAAAGTGTAAAACAGTTGTCCTTAATAATCAAACTCACATTTTCCGCAATTATTGCTAGTAACTTTTAAGCATCAAAATAACTATAATGTATTACAAAATCACAACAACAAATTTATAGAATATATAGTGGTGACCGCTATCGAATATTTCATATAAGATACCGGATCATTCTACGGTATATCAATTTATTTTCTATTTTCAACTGAAGGACCAATTAATTATAAACGGCTGTAATATCTAAACATGCATCGTTATCACTCTAAAAATATTTTTTTTCCATAGAAATTTTATTATACTAATATACATAGTACAAGTGTAAAACACTTGTACCTAATAATCAAACTCACATTTTCCGCAATTATTGCTAGTAACTTTAAGTATCAAAATAACTATAATGTATTAAAAAATCACAACAACAAATTTATAGAATATATAGTGGTGAGCGCTATCGAATATATCATATAAGATACCGGATCATTCTGGGGTATATCAATTTATTTTCTATTTTCAACTGAAGGACCAATTAATTATAAAAGGCTGTAATATCTAAACATGCATCGTTATCACTCCTCTAAAAATATATTTTTTCCATAGAAATTTTATTATACTAATATGTGTATAGATACTACAAGTGTAAAACACTTGTTCCTAATAATCAAATTCGTATTTTCCGCGATTATTGTTGGTAACTTTAATGTAAGTATCAAAATAATTAATATGTTAGGTACAAAATCATAACTTCATTTCAATTTAGTTATTTGCGAAGTCACTTGTTACAACTTTTAGTTGTAGAATAGCTTCTTCGAGCAAATATCTCACTTGGGTATGAAACCACTTTTTAACTGAGTTTTGGTGTATCAAGCAAAGCCCATCAATATTTATGCAAATACAAATCATTTAAATCAAGGGTTATGGAGATGTCATGTTTTGTATGATTGGTAATTAGGTTATGTGGTTAAGTTATGGTCACAGAGTTTTTAAAACCTCACTGGGGATAGCTGGGGGACAATTAGAAATCAAAATAGTACTCTTAAGACAAAAAAATATTTCATTTTTTGATTATGGAAATTAAGAAAGATTCGCCATTCTGTAAACTAAATGAAATCGTGAAATTGTTCACATAAATTTCGTTAGTTCAGATAGTACTTATACATATTTATATATTTAAGACATCTATAACATATATTGTAATAAAAAAAAAAATGGATGCACTAGAAAAGTTAGTAATTTTGCAACAGATTCTCCTTTCTTACTTATTGTTACTCCTGGCTTTTTCGAACGGATTCGACAATCCACTAGACGTCGATCTATTCTGGAATGTACAACTTTTATGTGTTATGTGCCACAATGTTATTACTTCTATTAAAATAATAAAAACATTGAGCATCTTGTATCTCATTAACGACAAAAATTGTATAGACACATGTTCGTAGGAACTTTTCGTCTTAAAATTGAATGACGAACCGCCCACAACAATATTTCTGATGACTTTCGTAACACCCTGTATATTCTCACTTAATAAAATGTTTTTTATGCGCCAAAAATATTCGTAATTTTGAGTTTTTTTGATTGTTCATATATTCTAACGTTATAAGGAAACAACTAACGCCAATAATCTGAAAACAATAACATCTTAATTTTAAATAAATCATTTTACAGGATTTTTTTTTAGTGCCGATTATTATATAATTTTGCGGTCACATACAGTATTAGAAAGTATTGTAAAGAAAACAATATTTCTCTTTATATTACCAATATATTTTTCTCCGTGCAGAACAATCTTTTCGATCACTTTGTAATTTTTTTTTAACGTGTCATCATTATTTTATTTCGTTTGCGATAGTAACACTGTATTAATTTTACAATGATATTTCGGTAAATATTTTGAAATTCGTTACATAAACATCACAGATACCTATCTTTGGATGATACAAGCTATCATAATCAAATAAAATCAAAACAAACATCTACACTCGTGTAGATACGCAGACATTCGTGATAAGACATAATATCTAACCTACTTTTAAGTCACCACGTTTTAATATTGATGGTTAAATCTATTTGTCTCGCTATATCCACAGATGAGAAAGTAAAGTGCTTGAAAAAAAAATTGTCTTTATCTCGATAATAATGAGTAATAATTCCATTATACGTGTGCTCCAAATATTTCCTACAATAACAGGAATACACCTGGCACAAAGCCCTAAGAAGATTATCATGATGCGGAGGATTTTTCAACAACGATTAGGAAAAAAAGACGATTATAAACTTAGTCGTCTAAATGGAAAGTTTGTTTTCCGCAGTTGTTCCATAAATAGATAACGTATACAAAACAAAAAAATTGTTGTACAATAGAAAAGATTCAGATAAAACGTTTAAAATTAGAAGGAATTATTAGATAAGTAGTTTGTTTTGTTATTTCGGAATTAATCTCGAAATTCTTTTATTCTATGTTTCGTAACATGTGCAGTTAATGTATACAGAATTTGTAATATGTATAACTTTGTTGAAAAACGTTTCCAAATTTCTTTTTGGCACACGTTAAACTGGTGCTAAAAATAAGTTCCTTTCTTCAGTAAGATATAGTGAATTTTCTTATTCAAAGTCGATAAAAAGTTGATAAGTATGACATACATATAAGTATCCTATTTGTTTCTCTGTCCTGTTTAAATGAAAGCAACAGCAATCCACCTATATGTTCGACAATTGAACCATAGAGACACAATGGAAAACTTCCGCGTTTGTATTTCATTTAAAGAGTTGTTACAAAAACCAGTTTTGCCTGTAGCATTCGAATAAAAAAAAGACTTGATACCCAGACAAGCCTTATTTGATAGTTATTTATATTGATTGTCACTTTTTTTTTTTAGTATGCACCAAGCTCTGTTTTCTAAAGAATTAATGCGTGACTCACAATGAGAGTCCGTCAAATGTTAAGCTTAGATTTTGATCCCAGTTTTGTCAGTTGATGGTGGAAACCCCATGAAATACTTTTGTAAAAAAAAATATGTTTAATGTTTTTTAAGCTTTATTCTTTTCGAAATAAACATTGCATTGATAATAAAGATACAAAAAGAAGGTTTATTTACATAGACTGTGGGTTTAATTAGGTATATGTGAAAGTATATATCAGTAATTAGTAACATTTAAAATAATTTTAGTTAATTGCATTGGATAATAATCCGATTAGTGTTAATTCATTCTGTTAAAGTAAACAATACAAATATTAATGTTTGTAATGTTGAGTAGCACAAAAACTGCTGTTGTAGATATCAATCCTTTAATTGTTTTATTTTAACCTACTACATGTTTCGGACTAGGCCATCCTCACGTATGTTTTGTAATCTGTTGAAAAGGTAATGAAGAATTGTCTGATTTTCACATTTAGAAAAACTATTTCAATGAATTGATTTATTAATATTGGAAAAATGTTTTTAATCACCAAATTTCGACACAATTGTATTGCTTTGGAAATTGAGAGAATGAATATAGTGAAAATAAGTTGGAAATAACGCTTATTACTTCAGGATAAAAAAACGTGTTGTTTTTGGTCATTTGATTACGTCCACTACTATTAGAAATATTCCCAACTTATTTTATTATTAGTTATTTTATTCTTATTTAAAGCAAATTCTAGACGAATATCCTGTATATTCTGATATATTTATGTTGTCACCTAAATATTTGCACTAGAATCCTGGAATATATAATTTATTTTTAATCATTCTAGAGAAGTAAGTATTACGCTTGTAGAATATACAGAATTAAATTGTTTTGAGAGTTGGCTCAGAATACTAAAACATGTTATATGGCCTATTACTAGTTCTTTCAACCGAATTAAGTAAGCTATTTTTTAAGGTATTTAATCATGCAAAATGGTACAGAAGTTAGGTGGGTAGAAATGTAATAAAAAGAATGTAGAGAAAGGATTTGCAGTGTATTTCAACAAATAAATATTGTGTTGTAAGATCTACTTTTAGATTTAAAATAAGAAAATTAAATATTTATGCAAGGATTAGAAGCTTTTTACAGTGAGAAATTAACAAATTAATGTTAAATGTAAATTCCTCCTAATCATTACAGTTAATAGCAGAAATACATTAATTTGTTAATTAAATGTTTATATTATAGTGTGAAAAGTAAATATTATACTACTACATCATACTAAATTAAAAAAAAATTATAAATCAAAATAGGTAAGTTTTGAAAGTCTAATTCAAACACCAAACGTTACTCCAAATATACCTCGTAATATACGTCGTAAACAAATTACGAAAACTCTTTTTATTTATCGGTGCTAATTACACACATTTAAGACACATAAAGTTTAGTAACACTTCTGGACTTGTTTTGATTGCAAGATCGATCTCGAAAAAGTAATCAGCGCCGTTTGAAACTACTAAATATCTAACAGTTACGTAAACTTTCCCCAAACTGTTTTTTTTTGTATTTATATTTTAGTTTGCGAGTTCCTGGTATGTAGGTTACTTATTTTTTTTCCGCTAAAGCGGCATGACTGGACTAATTAGTGTTGGGGAAGAGATTAAAATAAGTTTTAGCTTGCCAAAAAGATTCTAGTCAAAATGACCTAAATTACATAAAAAAATGAGGTGTCTTAGTGTCTAGGTGTAATTTTAATAATAAGTGTAAAATTAGAAATACTTTTCCAAAAGATATAATTAACTCTACATATTAAATGGCAAGCTTAAAAGATAAATTTTCCAGAAACACGCAATGTAGATGACTGTATGTGCCTCAATTAAAGACACTTCCCCCCAACAAAAATTTTGTTCAAGAATATTTAATATTTATTAATTATAGTAATAAAGTGTAGTATTATTTTAGGATGACATCGCGTGCAAATTAATAACTAGTATTTCAAAATGAACTACCATTCATATATCTTACGGCAAAAAATATGAAAATGAAATAATGAATATAATAAGGGAGTTATTCCTGAAAAAATCATCATAATAATGTTAAACACAATAGTACATAAACTAGTTTTATGTACTATTCTGAGCTGCAATTGTTATTATTGATCGAAAAAATTGAAAAAAATTATATATAATCATACATCTTTTAGCTACACATACCATCAGGTATATTAACCCAATGTATTAAAACACTATTTTTTTTAATACATCAAGCGTGATCGGTTTTGCCCCATAATAGGGGGCAATTCCAATCACCCATCTATTTTCTTATAAAACCGATTTGAAAGCTACACGAGGTAAATCCAATAACAAAAATTTGAATTTAAAAGAAGGAAACTTACGGAAATAACAGAAAATATGTATTATAGAAATGGCAAACAGATAAATAATGACATAAATTATAATAATTCAATAAACTAAAACTAAAACAAAATTTCATTCAACGCGCTTCCCTCTCAGTTCAAAAACGTAGCTTCCCTTCTATGACCAGCTGGATAATTTGGTTTTTGGAAATTTCCTAAATTTCGTCAACTTGGAGAAATACAAAAGTCATCTTTTCTCTTCCTTAGAAACTACCGGTTCTTTAAAGTATTCTGAAGTAATAATAATAATAATAATAATAATGGCACCCCATTATTTTCTGATGCTTTCATAATGGATGAAGTGTTCTATTTTACTGTCCTGATAGCGCTTTGGAGCTATTTGGGTTATATGCTGTCTCCCGCCAGCAATACTTTTTTTATAGTTTCTCACCATAATTTTCAATAAAACCAACGTAGAAACATGAGTATGTCATATTTCTACGTTGTTCTATGAGCATGTTCTTTGTTCTTTTACTTTTCAAACTGATCGGGTATTACCCCATGAGGTGTTAATTTTCCTCTTACTCTCTTGTTATTCCAACACTTTCATAAAGTCAAAAAAAGAAACGGTGAAGAATGAATGACAATTGATTCTTTTCTCCTTATCCCTTTTCGAAAATTCGCTTAGTCCTATTGGGATTCCCCAGTAGTAGTTTGTTTCCGTCTGTATGAAATATTACTCGTTGCCATTCCATCGGAAATTATTTTTTTAACACAGGAAACCTTAATGCAATACTTAAAAAGCCAGTTGGTTATCTATGTTATAAACAAAGTTTATTAAATCACTGTGTTGCAAAACTTTCTTATCCTTTCCATAGATGCTAGACTAAATAATTGCCGTAAAATCAGGATTGATCGATTTTACCCCATGCGATCGAATTTGCCCCACTCTACGGTATTCCTATAATTTATTACATCGGGTAAAGCTAAAGTAAAACTGTAGAATCGTTATTATGTATTTATAATGTAGCAAGATTTATGAGAATGCCAAAAATTCCCCATACCTACATATTATTTTTTTTAACGCCGCATATATGCGATAAGGTAAAAATGAACAAACTAAATAAAATGTGTTTATACACACTACATATTTCTGACATTACTACGCATTTAACAATAATTGGCCAGACAGGCTTATCAACACTGTTTTACTTTTCATATTTTGTGTACTCTGGTGTACCGTACCGTCAAAATATAGCACGAGTAACAGAACTGATATTTCGCTGTGTGTGCATTTGATAGTTCGTGAGGACTGCGTGAACGCAATTTGATAGATGAGTGATATATAGGGAATAAACGATTAGAAATACCCAAACCTTGTGAATTTTAACGAATGAGCATTATTTAACTACAAGGAATTTCTACTAATAAACTAATACATACACCGCTTACCACCTACTGGTTTTTAAAAACGTCAAAAATAATGTTTATTAGTAGATAGCAAAAATGCTCATATACAGTGTGTTGCTAAAAAGTCTGGAAACACTTAATTTACAACGTAACTTAGAATAAAATTAAAGTGATTTACATGAAATTGGTTTGAGAGAAAAGCATTTAGTAATGCTCAAATGAAGTACATTCCTCATACACCATTGGCACAGAATAGGAAAGCTTCTTTGAAGGCGTATGTAATCAGCAACGGAATTAATGGCACTGAAAATCTTAATACCGTCAGCGTAAGCTAATACTTTACAATCTAACAGTTGCAGCAGGTACTAAATGTAAATGATGTAAAAGCAATGGACTCGGCGTAGACTCCTGAGGCACACCCCAGGTTGAAGTAAAAGCATTAGAGTTGAATCCATAGTAGCAGACAAATCTAGAACCAAAGGAGTTAAATTTATTATTTATCAGATTGTAATTTAACGTGTCAAACGCTTTACTGAAGTAATGGCTACCTAAGTGCAGTTATAAAGATTTTCACTGACGAATTGGTTAATTTTCACCAAGATGTTGATGGTGGATTTGTTGGGAATAAAACCATAATTTGTCATACATCAAAAGTTCGAAGATTTTAGTGTATTTGGGTGGTATACTTATCGACCTATAGTTCGCCTTTTTTTAAGATCTGGCATAATTCTACTTATCTGCCAAGAATCTGGAAACGTGATGATGCGTAGAGCAAGATTAAATAAGACACTTTGCTTATGAAAAGTTTAATAATTACAATTCATCCTAAACCCAGTTCTCCACTTAAAGGTACCACACGAAATAATCTCGCAAAAAAAAATACTACTACAATGGGACTACAATACCTTTTGTAGGGCACGAACCATTTTGCGGAATAAGTGTCAGTGCAATACTGAAGAAACTAAAAAGAGAAATGGAGCAGAGAAAATCCAATTACTAGGAGAATTCTTCTGGGAACCCATAAGGAGAGGTTTACAGAATGCATCAACCTGAGTAAGAACAATGTTCGCATATTAACAAGAATACTTTCAGGCCATTGTAGACTGAAAGGACATCTGAGTAAGCTTGGATTGGAAAAGGAATCTGAATGTAGATTTTGTGGGGAACATGATGAAACACCCATCCATCTCCTCTCAAATTGAGTGGCACTGTGCAACTCGAGGGCGTTGCACCTGGGAGCATGTGCAATCGTGAAATATTTGGCTTATTTTTCACATTTTTCAACAAATTAGTAAGGTAATCAATCTAAGTTTACAAGAAACTTCAATTACGATCTTCAGAGTATCAGGGAAGATAGAATCTATGATTAAAAAGATCGAGTTTTGGAGATCTTGCATTCTTCAGGGCCAGACAGAAGTGCTCGAGATTTTGAGTGCCTTTTTTAAAAGAAAATGAGTTGCACCTCTCTAGTGACGTTAAACTGCATATATCTGAACATACACCCTAAAAAATGTGGTAAAATTACCCCAAAAATAGATGGCAACTGGGCTACCGCCTATTTTGGGGTAAATTTACACCTATAGGGGATTTTTCACATGCTTGTGGAATATTCCTTGAAAGTGTGGTAATTTTCCTTGGTAAATTTACACCTCTAAAGTAATATTCCCTAATGGAATGGAATAATTTCAGGTAGATTTACCACACCTTCAAGGAATATTCCACCAGTATGTGAAAAATCTCCTATAGGTAGATAGGTAGATTTACCCCAAAAATAGGCGGTAGCCCAGTTACCATCTATTTTTGGGGTAATTTTATCACATTTTTTTTTAATGTATAGATTAAAGTAACAACAAAGAAATTAGAAATAATTGATTATTAGGTTGTTTTATCATCCAGAAATATTAAGTTTCAGTTATCTAATAACATGTTTATGTCATTTAGAACTTGATGCAGATTCTCCACTTAAATATTCAAAATATACCATTTATAATATTAGATTTAATTTTAAGAATTTCTGAAAGATATATTAATTAGTTGGATTACAGAGAGTTTACAATAACTTCAATAAATTTTTAAATTCAATAAGCAATGTTTTAAAGAGTAAACATTTTGGGAGAAAGGTCAATAAGAAAAGCCAATAGTTGCTAAGAATTGGTTGTATTCATAATACAAAGATCTAGTAAAAAATCTTATCAATTTGAGTTTGGATTTGGAGCTCTTTAATTTTTGTTGCCCTGTTCAGGGTATATTTAAAAAAAAAATACCTCTGCAGAACTTCTAATGTGTAAGAAGCCTCTTTTGCGTACTGCAAATGAAAATTAAAATATGCCGCCATCATTTGTTGTAATGCAGAACGAAATGAATCTGTTGGGTCTAATAACTGTCTTTCTACCATTAAAGAATGCGACTTTACATTTCCTAGAAAAGAAAAATAAATGTAAAAAGCAAATAAAATAAATATATTTTTATTAATACCTTCTTCCAAGCATATTATCAACGGTGTATTCACCTCAATTTCTTCAAGTTTACATTTATCCTGAAAATTTTTAATAAATTTAGCATTTAAAAATATATTGTATGTAGCTAATAGTGCTGCGAATCGAAACCTCTTTATGTGAAACCGGGGTTTGGATGCAGTGATTAATCGTCTTTAAAAATTGTAACCGGTAAAACCGGTTTTCAAAATCAAAACCGGTTTTTAAAAGCAGATTATTGCGCCTTAAATAGGTTTTTCGAATTTAAAATACATAGCACTTTTAAAAAAGTAATACGTATTGTTTTTAGTTTGAAACTGGTTTTGAAAATCGATTTTAAAAACTGAATTTTAAAAACCGATTTTTACTAAAAATCGATTAACTGGTTTTTGATATCTGGCGGTTCCCGCAATACTAGTATATACGTAAATAATGTTGTGATTAACTATTGAACTCAAATTTGGTCTTGCACATTTGCATGTATAAGTGCTTAATACTTACTTTACTTTTGTCATTAAAACCTAGAGTAAAACCAAAATAGTCTCTTCCTTACTTTACTTGTATCATCACTTAACAACGAAAACATAGCCTCCAATAACGGCAAGACTTTCTGTTGTTTAAATTGAAAAGTTTGATACGGTAGTTTCCTGCGTGTCACTTGCACATTGAAAACTTTAAATAAATGTATCATATCTTGTAGCAACAATACCGCCAAATGCTATTGAGGTTAAGTTCCCAGTATATCATATTAGATATCCATACGCAGGTGTATGTCTATTATTTATGTGTGCTGTCATAGCTAAGTACATGGTAATCATCTCAATACATAATTAATGTAAAATGAACTTACCTCAATCTTTATTTTCAAGACAAAATAAAAAACACACCATTTACATTTATGTGTTGAAGCCATCAGTGTAGATGCCGCACTTGTATTCAAACTGCGTACCTCAAACGCTTGCGCGTTGTATAGTCGACGGCTATGTAATGCATTTTTCGTAACGGGTTTAAGTTTTGATCAAGCGACACAATGCAATGCAATGTTAAAAAAAAAACATTTCGTGTTCCCATCAAATAACAGATGCATATATATATAATACATATAATCAGAATTTCATGTCCCTTGTATTGTCCATATTATATTTTTACCAACATAAAGGGTAATATTCCACGAAATATGCTATTTTTCCTTGCTCCTAAGCAAATTTCCCCATTTTTCCATCAAAGTCGGTTTACCAGGCAAAATTACACTTAATTTGTGGTAATCTGATGTTTACCATCTTTTTGGTGCAATTTTACCTTATATTTCATATATTTTTTCACATACCAGTGAGGTAAATTTACCATCATTTTTTAGAGTGATACTTGGAGGGATTAAAATCATCAATTGTGAGGTTCTTTCCAAAGCTTGGTGAAGGATTTCCGTTGCCGTAATTGAATCCTCTCCAACCCGATTTTATTCGCGTCCCTACGAAATTCAAGTTTCCAAAACCGTAAATCTACTACGTAGTAATATACAGAAATGCACGCCGCGTCTACCAAAATTTTAATACGTGTTCGTTGACAATCATTCATTATGATAATCTCTTGCTTTCGGTAATTTCTGTCAATATTGTATGTTAATGAAAATATAAGTGCAATTTTCGTTATCAGAGCACACAATAATTCACAACAGTTGCACAATAATACTAGCACAGTCATGGGAATTTTTTTTACTGAAACTGATGCACTAGAGTTAAATATTGCGAAATGTCGTTTGCGGATTTATTTATGCTTTATCGATTTGAATAAGTATTTATCAATTTAAAGAATTCGAGGTCTTTAATATTTGTCACAAAACCAACAGTACTATCATTCGCTGATACTTAAACATAATACATAAAAGAAAATGTATCGATGCATAGAAATAAGTACTTACATAAGCCATATGGCATGCCACTACACAAATTCAATCAGCCTAGCTCTTTAGCACCAAATCCCTTTAAAACGTGTGCGGAAACCGTATACGATTCTATAATAGACTTATATATAATAAATAGACCTGCGCGACTACTTAACCGGTTACAAAATAATAACTGACACGTTTTATCTCCTATTCATTCCGAGAACTTTTCAGGGTCATTCGTCCTCTTTATGTCACGAATCGTTTTTTCGGAAAAGTGTCGGCAAATTAAAGGGGTTTATGTGTTAAGTTAAAATCGATTTATTTTCATTCTAGGAGGCAGATAACCAGAGGAGAGATTCGGAAAAGAGGAATGGAGATTACCAGGTTGGAGGTGAGTCTAATTTTATTGTAGTTTCGAGGGAAGTTTGAAGATTGTGCGAATTTTGAGTACATTTTTTGGATTTTAGGCCTTCAAACGATTTAGAATTTAGTATTTTGACCACCACCAGTAGGGATTTTAGTTTATCTAAAGTTTGCTGACGTTTGCTCCGATCAAAATGTGTTTATCCGAATAGACTCGTGTTGGGTATCAAATTGAAGCTGTTAATTTGTAGGTTACGATTAAGGATTGTATACCGGTAAATTGACCAAAAAAACGTTCGGTAAATTTTTGTAATTTACCGGTATTTCGGTAAATGACAAATCCATACCAGAAACTTTTATCTACGAAATATTGTGTTCATAGATATGTATTTAAAGATCTAAAGGGACATTGAAAATAAAAAAAGACAGAAAAACAAAGTGTAAGTAACAATATACCCACTTACTAATTTTATGGGAGATGTTTTTTGTTTAATTTTAATTTAAACTTTCTTGAGATTGAGAACCGCTGTAATACCCTAGAATAGAGAATATAGAAAAGCAACTGACAAAAACTTTTGATTAGAAACGTATAACCTCCATTTCACCGAGTTAGTCAAAAAGAGAAGGAATCAAAAAATTCTCAACAAAAAAAGCAAAAAATCGAAAAAAGGTCGTGTAGAAATTAAAAGAAAATAAGAATGGAAATGAGATGGATAACGAAAAGCAACGCAAAGAAAGCGAGATTAATGTTCATTTGTTGATAGGACGGTTGCTAGGACGGTAGGAAGCAAAACATCTCACTTTTCCTACCTACTTTTGTCAACAAGTGCAATTTCAATTTTCTCATTTTATGGTTTATTGTGTGGATTCTATTTATCTCTCGAAAAAGGCTGAGTTAGCATATGTGATTTGTGCTCTAGAGTTTTTTAAGATTTTTAAAAGTTTAAAATCGTTTTTCGTAAAGAGTAAGTAATAAATGTCTCATTTTTTAATATTTAAAAATAATAATATATAAGAACAACATTTCACGTATTTAAAATAATAGCAATTTTGAATACACCACATTATGAGAGAACATTAATGCGACACTGTTGTAAAATAACATTAAAATTTGAACCTTAAATATTTTGTTTTACTTGTTACAACTGTTTAAAATAATTAAATACAAATATTTATTACAAAATTCTAATATTATGCCTTAAGATTGTGTAAAATATGTATTATTCTAGCCTAACTTCTAACCCAATTTTCTTGGGGAATCCCCATTAACGTCACACATAAAAAAAAAATTACCGGTAATTTACCGGTAAACCGGTATTTTCATTTTCATTTACCGAATTACCGGTAAATGAAAAAATCGGTAAATTTACAATCACTAGTTACGATGCATTGATTAAATTAGAATAACTCTTTAATAATTTCCTAGGTTTCTGTAATTATTGTTGGTAAAATTGGTCGAATATTTGATAGATTTTTTTATTGTTTTAAATTGTGATATTTATATACAGCGTGTCCAAAAATGTGTGGAAACACCCAAACAACAACGTCATTAATATTTTTTTCAAAAAATTGTAAAACGTCATTTAATGTTTTAAAAAACAGCTGCCTTTTAATAAAAGTAATGTCGTTTTTACAATGACCTTGAAGAAGGTATGACGTCATGTATTCTTTTTTTTTCAAATGGCGATATAGTATTTTTGCTCCATTTCTGGATAGACCCTGTCATTCTCTAAATGACACTTAAAAAGAACTTACATAAGACATTTTTTTGAAGTAACTGCTTATATTCACTTGTAGGGGAGATACAGATCCTTAAAGCTTATTTTTTTGGTTTTTCTCGGAAACGGCTCTAACGATTATCTTTGGAATGCACATTTTTGCTACATTTGGCACCAACTTCTATGCCACACAACGAGAGAATGTGGATGCAGCTGGATGGCGCCGTCCTTGCAATACAAGAGATGTGCGTAGATATAGTTCATTAACCATAACAGACGAGGTACGCCATTACTGCAAATTCGGGCCATGCAACACCATATTATTAAAATAACCAACTAAGATATAACTTATTCATGTTCAATTAAAGATACTATGTTGGTGCCTACTGCTTTTTAAATTGCATGCTTGTCACATCTTCCCAATGTATTCCCACCAATTTAGTTATTGTTGTCAACTGTCAAAGCGTTATATTCTGCATTTGCAGTAAAGTGTGGGAATTTGCGTTTATACTTGGTATATATTTATTTAAAATAAGTAGTTATTACAACTAAACCATACCGAAACCATTGTGTAAACAATCGAAGAAGTTGATAACGAAGTTTCGTTAATCGTGTATTTCGACGCAGAACGCGAGAACAACGGCCCATTACTCCCGTTAACTTTCGTGCGAGGAGTATAAAATCCATATATTTTTAATGTCATATTCTTTACAGTATTTCGTTTTTAGAGAGTAACGAGTCCTCTAAAAATTCATGTTGTAAACACAAGCAAAATTTCATCCATGAGTATACAAGGAATTACATCCACTAACCCAGAACGAAAATGCATACGAGATAAATGTTGTAAAAATTTATTATTCTACTCATTGTCAATGTGCTATTGGAAACACAATTTATGACATGTACGAAAACAGTGAGTATATACAAATATTGTTTACAGAAGTGGTTCTTTCACATACATTTTTCAGACTAACATAACACATTAAACATTTTGAACAGTGCTCTTAAAGAAAAAGACATTTTCTATGGTTGAAACACATTGTTGTGGTAGATATTATTTGTTCTCAACGAAAAGGAAGTTTGTTAGGAAACGATGAATGAAATATGGCAGATCGGAGGATGCATACAATTGTAGAAAGCGGATTGAATTAAATTAGTCTGGAAATTTGACGTACTTGGTGTACAACATATCGCTTATCCGGTGGAACAATGACCTAAGTGCAATTTTTAATTTTGTTTAGTTTATTATTATTAATTAAGTCGTTGAAAAAAACAAAAAATTAAAACATCATTTTCTCAAAACTTAATATTTTGCACTTAGGACGATGTTCCACCGGAGAAGCGATATTGGAAACGAAATTCAGAAGTAGTAAATCAGAGAGATTGGTTTGGATAGAGAAGAAACTTGCATACTAATCGTTACGGTGATTACTTTAAGCGATAATGGTCCCGATTAAATTTTATTGTACTCACTTGCGCTTGTGTTTTTGTTATTTTTTCCACTGCTGTAATGATTAACATACTTTAAATCCTGATTTTCAAAAAGAATCATCACTAATATTAACGGTAAATGTTATTTTTAAGAGTTTGTTTATTCGCCTGTCAAAAGTGTTTGACAGTTTAATAACCTAACGGTTTGTTTACGTTTTGACGAACAGAAAATTTGCAACACGGTCGTGACGTCATAGCAAACTGACTCACGTAGTACCTCGTCTGTTATAGTAAATGAACTATATCTTGCGATTCGTCTCCAAACCGATGGATTGGGAGGAGAGGCTTAATCAAGTGGCCGGCGAGATTTCCAGACTTAACCCTACTTGGTTACTTCTTGTGGAGCTATTTAAAAAGTAAACGTTATTAAACGTTACGATATGAAGGAATTGCACTGAAATACGAGATAGTAACGGGCACAATCGAATGATTTCGATAATCGATCATGATCATTCGATTATCATTCATCGGAAGAAGATGATTGTAAGTTTCTTGTCATTTAGGGAATGACAGTGTCTATCCAAAAAATGAGGAAAAAATGCTATATTACCATTTGAAAAAAAAAAAAAAGAAAATACCAACTTTTTCAAGGTCATTGCATAAACAACACTACTGTTAAACATTAATTCACATGCAAAGATTGCAAGTTTTTTACAGTGAGAAAAT
Organism: Protaetia brevitarsis; assembly: GCA_004143645.1. Taxonomy (NCBI): domain Eukaryota; kingdom Metazoa; phylum Arthropoda; class Insecta; order Coleoptera; family Scarabaeidae; genus Protaetia; species Protaetia brevitarsis. The sequence goes on along the minus strand of RXPK01000263.1, from coordinate 1,798,865 downwards.
AACAAATTAATGTATTCCTGCTTTTAACTGTAATAATTAGGAGTAATTGTTCCCAAGAAAAGTTTTTCTCCTCACGCAGGATTCGAACCTACATCCCCCGTCATCAAGCAAAAATACATTAATTTGTTATTAATTCACGTTTTGTGTTTTTTTTTTCACAAAAAAAAACCTGAATTACGTTATCTTAGGTGTTTCCAAACTTTTCGAACGTACTGTATATTTAATTTTAATTGTTTTCTTTTCTCAGATAAAAACATTTCGATTTTCTCATATGCGATAATAATACTAATTGTAGCGTAAATCTTCTATCTTCGTCAACAAGATTACTATTATCTATCATATCATTACATTCTAAAACCTTTACCAGTTTCTTATTGACGTAAACTTAGATATTCTTTTTATTTTTTCGCTAACAAGGTCCAAGACACGCGTTAGAATATATTTGCGTCAGAATTCGCTGCTAGGAAGATTTCAAATGCCAACCTGCATGACAAAACAATTTATCGTCATATCGGCTATATACATATATATAAACAATAAAATAAAGTAAAAAAAAAGTCGTTTTACGTGGCCTATCAAAGATTATCTATCTGATGATTTGTGGAAATACACGTATGGGACGACGCTACATGCTTAGAATGCGTCATATTAGATACAGTAAACTTGGAATTCAAAGCAATTCACTGGCTAGCGTATAACTAGACGAACAGAATAGACTGTTCCCTTCCTCTTGAGATATTCGTTTCTCAGTAAAGAAGGTGAGTGTTACCCTGTGGTGGGATTAACAAGTTCCTGTGTACGATGTTTGTTTGTTTGTTTATGTTGTGTAGGTGTGTGACGTTTGGCTGGGGTAATACGGGCATTCCGAAAATTATATTTTGATTGCCAAAAGTTGTTAAAATACGTCATAGTGTAATTTGGATCGACACGTCATAGTAAAGTTCTAGACAAAAGATAATTAATTGAAACCCTTCTATAATTTTTTTTTTGTTTTCCCATTACAACTTAAACCTTCTGAGCTTATAAGCGATGATTTATGGGGCGCAAAATCTTAAAAAATATCTTTCACTATTGCATCATGTATTTTTTACACCGTTTAACATCCTTCCACGCGCTGATGAAATGTTTATTTGAAATTGTGGTTAATTGTGGCGTTATTAACGTTGCAAAGTAAATGAGCGATAAGATAAGGGATTTTGCAAGAAAAATACGATTTTGAATGAGCCAAACTTTTCGATAATTTTCTATATAAAAATGATTAATTAGATGATATTTATTATCGTAATTAATACGTAAGATTGACTAAAATTTCGTCAGTAGGAATTGGTATTTCACGCAGTACCTACTCACCTTTTTATTAAGGGAAAATGGTTATTCATTTAACGGATACAAGAATGGACTATTAATGAGCAGTTAAATGAAACTGTCCCATTCAAGACACCTCCCCCTAAATAAGAGAGATTAACAAACTATTAACAAGGGACCTCGCGAACTGTAAATCGTGGATTCTAATGAAACTGCGCCAGTTCGTAGAGTGTTACTCAAGGTCACTTGCTGTTGCTGCGGAACTTCAACTTTAGGGGGTGAAATTTGACTTTGAAATCCGCCCCAAAGCCTTGAGGAGCGCCAGAGTCAATTCCCATACGCGATGCGGAAGAACTATTTGCTTTCACGATCCGTTTCCTATTGAAAAGGTACGATAATGAACCACTTCCAGAGGAGTACCACAAATCCCATAGTAAAATAATGTTTTTATTGGGATGTCATGATAGTCAAAGGCTTTAGAAAAGTCCCAGAACACAGTTGCTGTAAAGTATTTGTTATTAATATTAGTAAAGACTTCGTTAGAAGACCGAGAAGAGGGCGTCAGCTGTACTTGAATTGGACAAGAAGGCGTGATGATTCTTAATTTTTTAAGAAAATCCATTAGCTGTTTTTTTATTAATCTTTCAATAATTTTGGATAAAGCTGGAAGTAGGGCGATTGGGCGATAATTATTTTCAATCCTTATAACTGCTTTTATGAAGAGGGATGATAATAGTAAATGTGGACAATGAAAATAAGCGTTTATTAAAGTTAAAAGGGCAGTTAATTAAAATATAAAAACAATCGAAAAGCTTTCAGTTTTTGAGTATATTAATAAGCAAGTTTTGAATATCCTGTGTTTCCAATTCCATAGTATATAGTTTCTTTTCTGCAGGGGGCACTTTTTAGGGATTTCAATTTTCAGAAATATCTTCGAAATTATAACAGATATTAATTACCTTTCTTAACATAATTGCAACAAATTACATCGTTTGGAAGATAACGTATTCTATCTTCGTAAATAAAGCTAATAAATGGGAAAAGGAGTGCCCCATACTCACTATTTTTTTTTAACAATTTCTCTTTTTGTATTTCTCAAAACAAAAAAGAGCGTTTTAACGTATAAAACGTTAATGTATAATAAATTCAAAGAATAAATAATAATAATTAAAAAAATAAACATTTAAAATAACTAAACTTGTCTATTGATATACATACACCTTCTAATAAAATTTTAACAAATCCATTTACTAAATAAGTTCATTTACATTTTATATATTTTTTAATAAAATGTCATTCGTCGCACAAAACGGTTAAATAAAAATTTATATTTTGATATATTTAATGCGCAGTGTATGTAGATTTACAATTTACAGTTTGAGACTTTTTGCACGTAGACAAATCGCATCAATTACTTCAAAATGCGCATTTATAGAGTAAATTTTAAATAATAACATTTCGTAGAAGCGCGTACATAATCTAATCTACATCACGATATATTAGATGTGTAATTAAACACGAACCTTCGAAAAAGCATGTAGACAACATAATGTTTTGTTTCACGTGCTGCGTAAAATCGTAGATTAGTACATTGGCAGTAATTAACACAGCTAAAGTACTTAAATACTATTAAATGTTATTCATTCTTCAATACTTAAGAAAGTGTAACATTTTTAATTCATTTATATCTATTATTTTATCACATTTAATGCAATATAAATGTGGCCAGCATATTTGTGACAGTAATCATTTTTCGAAAAATAATAGAACAGAATTAGAGAAATCACTATTTTTTTTAAATTAAACACGTAAGTAATAAGTTCTTTTAAATTTGATTAGAAAACTGGTAGAAATATATATTTTCGAAAAGAGAAAAAAAACTCCAACTATGTCACTGTAGCCTGCTACGATTTACATTTAAAAAAAATTCATGCTGCAGGCGAAAAATGAATGCATACAGTAAAAATCTGGTTTAACTAGTCGATTCTACTCATGAAAGTGCCTGAATAATGCTAAAACTGTTCGTATCGTTGAAGACAAGCGAGCTATTAACCATATAGCCAAATTTAAATTACCCGCAATTATTCTTAGTAACTTCAACGTTGAAACATAAAATTACCTACTATTTTACACTGTAAGTTACTAAAAATAGTGGCAAAAATTGGGCTATTAGGGTAGGCATTCTGGAAAAGTCGAAAAATTCAATTTTTGGCTATAACTCAAAAACAAAAGAGAATATAACTAATTTCAATTTTCGCCATTGACCCAGTAAACCAAATTCAAATTTCCCGCAATTATATTTAGTATATGTATGATTTTGAATATATTATTATGTTTTATTGCATTTTAAAATAGGATATTTTGATTATTTGTTTTTGAATTTTGTAATTAAATAGTTCTTTAAAAATATTGTATTTAGTTATAAAATTAAATTATATAATTTTGTGAAATATTGTATATCGGTTTTATCATTGACTGCATTTTTATGTTTATAAATTTGCAATGCAATCTTTAAATAAAACATAATAATATATTCAAAATCATAGTAAACAAAACAATTTGTCATTTATTAAACAAAAACATTTGATTTATAATTTACAATTTTTACATTTATTTTATATACTTGAAAAAGCTTTTCAATAAAGCGAAACGTCGTACTCATTCATGGTTTTAATATTGACGACCTAAAAAACAAGAAAAAAAGAAATAAAATATTATATACATGGTCAAGATTTGAAGCTTTAAAATAACTATTAATGTAATACAAAATCGCAGGTAATTTCATGCTTTAATGTTGAAGTTACTAAAAATAATTGCGGGAAATTTGAATTTGGTTTACTGGGGAATATATCTCGGAAAAAGAGATCGAGACTTGGTCAGTCGTTTTTTTCTATCTCTTTTACGGTTACCGAGATCCCGAGATACCCCTATTTTGACAAGCAATTTGGACAAGCTCTGGTACAGACAGTGTTTTGATTTTAAAATTATGTACAATAGAAAATATCAAAAAACTGATGACTCAATTTTTTCGATACGTTAGACTGTTTATAATCTTTCTCATTTATAATTAATTCTTAATTTATAAAATAATAAAACATGCATCATTGTTTATACCACCAAAATATAGTACCTTCATTTGAATATGGAAGCTATTTTATTTTAATAATATTATATCAGGCATTGTATAGCCATTATTGTTAGTAATATCTTATACACACAACAAAAAGATAAGATTTAATAACCCCCAATATCGACTGCGATATTCTGCCGGTTCCTAATCGTAATCTGTAAAAATTTCACACTCACAAAATGTCCAGGCACCTTTACAAACGAAAACATACATCGCGTGATCCCCGTGGTGGGGCGATAACACGTGACAGACAACAAATCGAAAGCGCATGAGCGTACACGTAGTGTACGTGACGGGTCGGGCATAGAATACAATAACGCAGCGGCACAGCGGCAGTCGGAAACCAATAGTCTGGTAGGTGAGTTTGAGCCGAACAACATGGGAAGATAGCTGAGCGAAAGGAAATTTCCTCAAAAACCGCATTAAAGTAGAAGAGACGAGAGAACAGTGACTATACGGTAGCGAGTACAGTCAGTGTTTATATACCGGACGATTGGAGGTGAATCGAGGAACACCGGCGTTTTTCTCGGCCGTTGGTTTCAACCGTAACTTCGAGTGATATATTCAACGCGTAATATAAAAAAAAATGGTCGAGAAAATCATAGAAGACACCGAGTGCTACGCTACAGGTTAGTTTTAGTTGGAAAGTGTTTTCGTTAACATGTAAAAAGCAAAAATAAACATACATTGTTTTGGTTACTGTGTTGTGGTCAGGCGAACAAAACAAAGAATCAATGCTACAAACCTAAAAAAACATGACGTGTACTTCATGTTCCGATGTTTGCGGTAATTTAAGTACATATTATTTTGTTAATCATTTTAAAAGGCTAATGTTTGTTTAGTTACATCAGATGAGATAATCAAACTCATAAAGCGGTCGTGTTTATTTACTATATAAAGAAAATAGAAAAAAAGCCGGCAGGTAGGAACAGGAATATCATTACTTATTCATTAATGAAGTTTAACCTCGCTGGATGGATAGATAGATAGATAGAAAAACCGGTTGTTTCACTTGTGTGCGTTGTAATAACAAAACTTTTCTAGAATGAGATTCGAAACGTCTCGGATATTATATTATAGAATCCAATTTTTATTCGTAGTCAAGGTCAATCATAACTCGTTGCGATTAATTAGGCTTGCAAATCTTCCTGAATTATATTAAAAATAAATTTCAATATGTAGTAAATTCAACATTTCCAACATCTCTACATATGTATAATATTACAATATTAACATGTTTTGCATCTCTACATCATCCTAGCTTACTTCTACACACATAATTATTGCGTAAGATACATATACATTCTAGATCATTCTAGAAGTCGTCAAACGTTTCTACGACTCATTCTTTGATGGTGTAAAAGCCTGTTCTGTCGTATCATACCGTGAATGCATATTTATTTATGTTATACGTGGGTTTTTATTTACCGTACCGGTTTCGGTAATGTTGTGATTTTGATTGCTAAAATCGATGGGTCTAAATATAGCGCAGACAGAAAACGTATTTACTGATTTTGTGTACGTGAACTAAAGTAATAAATATAGAACTGGAAGTTTTCTATGGAAGATGATAATAAGCTAATATGAGTCTTGTAGGTATAATAAAAATGTGTCAAATTGGATAAATATTGAAATACCTACAAACCGAAATATGTTTTCTAGAATGGTTATAGAAATCATTGAAGTAGGAAGTTATATATTAAAATGACTAAGTTCGATTCATTCCTTTTAATATAAATTTGTAACAATCTTTAGCACATTTTTCAGATGCTACCTATATTGTCACAGGTTAAAACATAATATAAATTATAAAATAGGGATAATAATAATGAAAATCTAGTTGTTATTTTTTTAAAACAATAGCGCATTTTAACTAACAGGAAATACCAATAAACTTCAGTCTCACAAATTCTTTAATCTTCAAAACACAATGTACATTTCATTAGCTATGCTAACATCTTCAGGTGTACATACAAGTGTATTATCAAATACCAAATGCGTAAATATAGTAAGTATATCCTAGGTTACAAAAATTATTATTATTATTATTAGCATAGCTAATGAAATGTACATCGTGTTTTGAAGATTAAAGAATTTGTGGGACTGAAGTTTTATTATTGGTATTTCCTGTTAGTTATCAGTAAATCTCGCAGTGCTCGATTTACCTTCTATTTAATTAATAGGGCATTTTCTTTAAAAAAAATTATATACCTCCCAGTATAAATGAATGATTCCCAAATCTTGAGTATCCATTGTTATATTATGCTTCAGTAGTACAAAACGTTGCCCTTATTATAATATTTTTTTTTGTACATGACATGTCAATTGACAGTTCATCATTTTCTAAAAAAAAAAAAACAGTTTAACAAAAATCTTCACATATTAAATAAGAATATATATCAAAATTAATCCTAACCTTTATTCATGTCAAATAAGCCAATTATTTCCTAAAGATAGCTGAAAAATCATGGACTCCAGCTATGGGATTTTATCTTACACAAATTTTTCCTGCCCGTCAAAAACACACGCATTTGAATCCTAAATAAAACTCTTGCTGCAACCAAATTTGAATCCTGTGTACTAAACGATCCTAAAGGTGTTTTTTTTTTTAATATTAATATACCTCTTTAAACAAAGATAAATAAGATTCTATTAACTAGTAAAAACAATGCTTTATTAAATATTATCTTTATAAGAGCTGTATAATAGTGAATCTATGCGTTTTTAATTAATTATAAATAAAATAATAATAAATAATTTTGTACACAATAAAAAATTCCTACACGAATTAATAAATTAAGTAAAAATGATGTTGAAAACTTCGTACAAAAACGGTACAAAAGTCTTATATTTTTGACGTATTGTCTTAGTTCTCGTCTGACTGAGCAATTAGTGCTGAATCTTGACAGTTTCTCACGAAAATAGATTCCAAAGTCTAAACATAATTATGCCCTGAAAGCTATAAACACTTGTAATGGAAGAGGTCTGCACATACAGGGTGTTTCGAAAGTAAAGTGAAATATTGTTGTGGGCGATTCATCATTCAATTTTAAGACGAAAAGTTCCTATAAAAATGTGTAATAAGTTTTGTCGTTAATCAGATACAAAGTGCTCAAAGTTTTTATTATTTTAACAGAAGCAACAAACCTTGCGACGAATAAAACATAAAAGCAGTGCATTTCAGAGTAAGTGTTCAAAATGTGCACCTCCAGTTCAAACATTAACACCTGATTGACATGTAGTGGGTTGCCGAAAACGTTTGAAAATGCCAGGAATTGTTGCGAATAACATTACAACCTTTTACGATGCGATTTTGAAGACCTAAATTTAAGATCGGGATTGTATAAACGAGTGATTTAAATTCCCCCACACACAAAAATCCATAGGATTGTGGTTAAGTAACCTTGGGAGCCGTGGATATGAAGATCCTCGTCCTGTCTAACGGTTTGAATAAACGTTACTTTTAAAAACTCGCGTCCGATTACTGCAATAATGAAGGTGCACCGTTATGCATGAAACACATACGCCTTCTAATTATGAGAGATACATCTTCTAAACAAGAAGCTCATTTTATGGAGAATGAAGATATGTATCACCGTTTAATCGTTAAGGTCCTATTAAATAATTGTAAATAATACCAATCCAAACGTCGACTTGGAATTATGCTGCAACTATGACATGTAGATTTTCATCAGCCGATTGTGATTATAATACCATGTCTCGAGAAGTTTGCTTCATCTGTAAACAATACAAAATTGCAGCAAAATTGGGGTTGTTTATAATTTTTCTTAAAAACCGTTGGCAATACTGCATTACGGAGCGGATAGTCATTAGGTAGCAAATCTTGAACACGTTCAATATGATATGGATGCAATAAAATTTCTTTTAGATTATTCCAAACAATTTTGTGACCAACATTTACTTATTGGGCAATTTTTTCTAGTACTCGTTTTTTTGGATGTTGCAGTAATTGTCAAAATTTCAAAGACCATTAAATAAAACTTATCACACACGTTTATAGGAACTTTTGGTCTTAAAATTGAATGATGAACCGCCCATTTCAGATTACTTTCGAAACATCCTGTATTCTAAGTATAGAATACATATAATGCACAATACACCAATACTAAAATGTCTATTGCGTTCGATAATTTAAAACTAATAACTTATAAAATAACACGCCAAATTATGTACAGCTCCTACCAAAAAAAAGTTAACGACCTACGCGAAATTGTATCTAGCGAGTGCATTTAGGATGGACTATAGCTTTTACTACGACTGCGGCTTATGGGTGTAAACAGATGTTATGTATGATTAGTTGTGTATTTATCCGACACAGGATTTCTTGTTTTTATAATTTAGTTTTTGTTATTAAGACATAAACAAGCACGCCTTGAAATAATATTTTTATGTATTCCTTGGTAAAATAGATTTCCTGTTTCTGAATGTTCTTATTGATTTATTAGAATACCTTATTTCGCATATATACGGCCAATATGGAATATAGTGGATAGACAAGTTTCTTTCTTTGGTTTTCGTAATTTTTTAATTGTCACATTTAGCAATAAGTGAATTTGAATATAGATAAAATATATAGTTTTCAATAGTAAATGCAAGGACATACTTTGCTGGTAAAGTATCATACATATACACATGTGATACTGTAATAACAAAATGTTGTCACTATAAATTTATTTTATTGTTTTATCTAATTATAACATTTGCATAAATTCATTTCTTCAATCTTGAAGCATCCAATGTCTCCAGTCCCCATTATTTTCGATTACTTCCTAGAAGTTTCTCGTAGTTTATCTGCATTTTCTGGAATGAAGTCTTTATGTACGTATAAATATATATTCTGCTTTAATGCAGCTCAAACATTTTCAATAGGACTTAAGTCCGGATTATTTATATAGAGGCCAGGTCAATACTTGTTAAATAAATGTTTGCGAAACGTATCCATTCTTGCACAATTTGCGATTTCTGCACGGGACACTTATCGTGCTGAAACACAAAATTGTTCCCATATTTACCGATAGCATCATTAGATTTATAAGGATGCCTTGATGTCTGCAACACCTACTGCTTTCATTTCAACTATTCAGTGTTCTAATTTTTTTACTATTAAAAATATAAGAGAGACCTAATATTAGCGTCAAGATATACAATCGCAGACAAGAGTTAATTGCAAACTATTTAGAAAGTATTGAGAGATAATAAAAAAAATTAAAGTTATGCAAAATTTTAATTGAAATATTTTATTAATTTTATTATGAAAGAATATGCGTGTGACACTTTTCCGTAACTGTATGTATTTTAGTTATACGAGGTTTCAATAAAAAATATGTTTATTTATACATATAAGAGACGAATATCAGATAAACACAAATGCTTCCCTTTGAGGTTTTTGCCGCAAACTTGTTGCGCCTTAAACTGAATGAATACCATTATTTGAAAATCAAGGTCGTCAAAAGAACTTTCATAGAAAATTTACCAAATGCATAGCGGACATAAAATATGAATTTATCAAATACGAGTAAACATTACGTATACGGGCTACTCTTCGACTAGCATGAATAAAATTACCTCCAATAAACACAGTTAAATGTATAGTTCAACCTGAGAATATATAATCAAAATCGCGATTCCGATTGTTAACCTTTTTGTGGGAGGAGCTGTACGTATATGTATATTAAATAATCGAACATGATCCCAAGTCTGTATCTAAATGGAGTGCGCATGGAATCTAATCAGGTGATCGACCTAAACAATAACAAATCATCCATCTTGAGAAATTGTTGGTTAAAGTTAAAGTGATGTTGGGCTTAGAGAATGGAAGTTAGTTTTAGATTGCCCCATGTGCTTATTTCACTGGTTTTGTTTTTAAATAGATTTGGATTGCTGCCAAATATAAAAAATACCATACAGTGTTTGTAAAAAAAAAAAATGAGATATTGTCCATATTTCTATTAATTAGTTCAATAACCGTTCAATGTTTAGTTAATAATATTGTGTGGGTACAGATAACCTAAATTTTGTAAATTGTTTAATTCAAGGTTCATGCATGTTTCTTTTTTTTTATATTTAGCTATGCCTTTTTTTATTTATACCAAAATAATAGAAGTTTTCGATTGCACATCCAGTTAACCAATGAGTTTTAACTATGACGTATAATAGGTATTAACCGCGTAATTTAATTTTTTTTTAATTATTTCCGGAATACTGAACTTACACTAACCTTTTTTTACTAAATGTGAAAGGTGATGACTCAGAAAGAAGACAAAAATACTCCAAACTGTAGCACTGGTAATACTGCAAACTTCTTCTCGACCCCTCACCACAAACTGCACTAAACTAGACGTACGTTTCAATAGCAAAGCTATCATCATCAGCAGAAACACTAAACACTTTGTGGTGAGGGGTCTAGAAAAGATTTGCAATCAGAAAGAAGTATCTGTATCTTGTATCATATTGTTGGATGATATTATAGTTTCTCAAAGCAACAGCTTGAATATGTTGCATGATTAGCCTGCTCCTTTTTGCAATGGCAACTCCACTAAAAGATATCAAAACAAACTATTAAGCACAGCCATACATGTTATGCATATCGTTGAAAACGTTTAATACTCACTAAAATTGGTTTAACTAGGTTGGAACTATGTATAATGTCAGAAAAACTACAGTTGAAAACTTGGTTAAAACCAATGTGCCACGATGGAAAACGCCTGATATTACACAGATAATCTATTTACTAATTAAGTGAATATTGACACTAGAAAATCACCTTTTCAATCATATATGTCATGTAAGGTTAATCCTTTATTTTAAAAATAAATGATAAGAAGAAAGTTGTATATAAAAACAAGAAATTATATCATTGTGAGAGAATTCGAACTTACCTTTTTTTTTTATATAACGTCAAACGCAACTGTAAAAAAGCTTTAATTACAATAACTAGTGGCTTCACTTTCGGCGTATGCAATAATTAAACTTTAAACATCAAACGTAGCGGGCAATAACATGTATTTTCTCATCAATTATAAATAAAATGTAAGCAATACACACCTATTATATAAATTTCAAAGCCAATTACCAAATCAAAATAATCAAACTGATAAAATAAGGTTATGTTTATATTATAATATAAATGCCACTAATGCATTCGATGACAGCGCCATCTGCATATATAATTTAAAATAAAATGTCTACGTCAAACGTTAAAATAACAACGGATTTTCCGAATTTCCTTGGAGACAATTCAAAAAAACGACCCATCGAATCATTTATCACACCTCCTAGCTTCGAAACGCTCGCGTCAATACTCCATAAATGAATTAATTTCACCGGTATTTATTTGCGTGTTTATGATATCATTAGAAATTATACAGCGGAAGACGTATATACCGAGTTGACGGGACAAAAACTGGCGCTAGTTTTAAAATTAAATGGAAGTAAGTTAGTAGAATATAGCGTGCTTTTTTTTGCTGTGAGGATATTTTCGTTCGAATAATGGTCGGGTTTTAAGACGGAATTATATAAATATATGCTAAATAACGACTTGGCAAATTAAATAGAACGCCGTTGTGGTGGGTGGAGCGTCTTTATTTTTAGGCCGGTGTTAAAAATAGAACAAAACAAAGAACGATTTTATAAAGCTATGAAACGTGTTTTACTTAGTTTTAATAGGCTTTTGGGACATTTGCTTTCTTTATCGTCCGGGGATTTCATTCTGAATAATGGTTTTAATAACGGATATTTGAAAATAACTTTATTTACACGAAATATCTAATGAAGTCATACAAAACTGTCTATGAAAGAGTTTAATAACTTTTCTTTTTCTAAAACTAATAATGAAAAAAGTGTTCATATGGTTCTACCTTAACTTTTTAGTCGCCATTGCTCCATAAATGGAAGCTGTTCTTTGTATTTCATTTTATTTTTTGCTATTATTAATTGAATTTATTTAATTACTTTCCGATAAATGTCATTTTGTAAAGAAAACTCAAGTCAAAATTTTGTTTTCTGATAAATATTTGGCCCTAGTGGTACTGCAGTTGAATCCATTTTATTATTTGGTCTATTTTGGAACCATTTTTGTTTGTAAATTTTTATTATATAACTATCTAATTTAATTCAAATACTCCAAAAAATACTCAATGGAGTCTCCACTATCAACTGTCAAAACTGGGATCGAATCTGAGCTTTTAATATAGGTTCTCCTTTCTCCTTGTGAATCACACCAAATGAGGTGATTTGAAGTGAGATATCTGTGAAAAACAACGTTATAGAGGTAGTGCTTTAGCGGAAAGGGACAAGGTAAAAATCTCACATATCTCCCATAAACTGAGTCCGATTAGAAAGACTCGTGTTTTTAATAAAATATCTCTAGTAAGCTGAGATTACTTGAAATTTCTTGTAAAAAGAACTCTAACTGTTGTATAAATGGAAGTGAGATAGATATTTTGATAAAATTGTTGTTCCTTTAGAGTGAGAAAAAATAATTCAACCACAAAATAGAAGTTTTTCTAGAAAAAAATGACTTTAAACGCAGAACGCGTATTTCCTGCATTAATTTTATTATCCTTATTTACCAAAACATCCGCAATTGATAAGATGAATGAAACCACTAACTGCATATTATTATCATTTTATCAATTCAAAGGAAATTCTGTTTTCCTACATCTCGATAATTAAAATAAAATGAATCCAAACAATTTTTGCTTCATATAAAACAGAATCGACAATCCTCCTTTCCTAGTCCCATATGTCAAATTGCAATGATACCAACCCTATTTTTCTGGTTGCCCGCCAAAATTAAAGTATTTACTTTTTTTTGTTATTCATGTAGCATTTATTTATCAACAATTCGGTACAATCCATGTGTATAATTCTACGTTAAATATTATCTAATTCGCAGCACGTTTTAGCGACGAATCGTCTGATGCTAATGACGTTAATGGCTGGCGCGTTTATTTATCCTATTGTTGGCTATATTATCCGACATTTCAATGCCATATATACCGTAGTGTGTTATGCATCAAAATAAAAATAATAAAGATATGAAAAAGAAAAGTTGACTTACTGCTTACGTAAGCAAATGCTCTTTAGACAACAGCAAGTATATACTTTATGCAGAGATAAGAAACATGTAATTAAACAATGGGTAGAATTATAATATTGTGTTGGATAAAGATAAGTGGTATTGTTTGTATACTTTATTTATAGCTGCTGCGGTGATATAATATTACATACGTTTAGATTAATCAGCCAGACACCAAACGTTGTTCTCTCCTTTAAAGATTTTAATATTATTCAGGTTCACATCTGCTCCTTTTCCTGTTACCAAGATATCATCAAAGTAACCTATATATATGCTTATGCATGCTAATTGAGTTTCCAAAAGAAATTATGCTTTAGGAATGATGACCAATCCAGATAAGGTTATTGTTTTATTAACCGTGCGTGTATAATTGCGACACTCACTTGTTTTAAAATATAGCTAATTAAAGAGGTGAATCATCAATTTCGAAAGCTGTTTTTTTTTTTTTTTTTGTTTTCGATTGGTTTTGTTTTATCTGCTCTTATTAGTGTTTGTACACTCTACTTTTAATCGTGTTTGTTTCAACTTATCTGTATTAAATTTAGTTTTATAAAATATAATTGCAATGATCATTATCTTAAAAACCAGTTTGAACATCGAAACTATATATTGAAAGCGTAGTAACCAATTAATTAATAAAAGCCAAGGCATTTTTGCTCGCTGACTCATAGAAAATTATTTTATTATGTTATATTTTCGAGTCACTCCGCTACGATTACCATAAAATGTAATAAAAGCAAACGTTATAAAAAGTGTTTCAAGTTATAGCGCGTAGAACATCCAATCAAGGTTCTAAAAATCATTAAGGAACGCTATGAAGTAAGGTTGGTGTAGAAATTTTGATCACAGCAGGAAAGAGTAGGTCTTCAAAGTGAAACGATTGCGTAGTTTTGATCGACACAGGTAGTATTAATTTGAAAACATTAAGAGGCAGAAACAGAAAAATCTGTGTTTCTTGAATACGGATTTGTTACAGATCAAATTAAATGGTTGCGATTTTATAAATTTGTTTCTTATTATGTTCATACCAATTTTTATAGTTGCTGCATGAACTAGTTCCTCATAACTCTACGATCATGAGATTTTTAACATCGACCAAGAACGTTTTTGAAATTTTCAAATGCCTTAGAAAGAAAAAAATGGTCTTTTTGGAATATAGTCTTGTTACATATCAAATTAAAGGGTTTCATTTGTAGAATCTGAAAATCGCATCGGCAATTTTGAAATCTGATGTTCAAAGCAAGTGTTTGGCACTTAATTGTGTCTTATCACATTTATGCTTATTTTTTACTACTGTTGGTTGAACTAGGTCCTCAGAGCTCTACGATCGTGAGATTTGAACAGAGACCAAAAGCGCTTTTAAAATTTTCAAATGCCTTAGAAAGAAAAAAAATGAATCTTTTTGGAATATAGTCGTGTCGCATATCAAATTAAAGGGTTTCATTTGTAGAATCCGAAAACCGCGTCGGCAATTCTGAAATCTCGTTTTCAATGCAAGTTTTTAGCACTTAATCGTGCCTTATCACTTCTATGCTAATTTTTATTACTGTTGTTTGAACTAGGTCCTCAAAGCTTCACGATGGTGAAATTTGAACAGCGACCAAGAACGCTTTTAAAATTTTCAAATGTCTTAGAAAAAAAAAATGGTCTTTTCGGAATATAATCATGTTGCATATCAAATTAACGCGCTCGATGCGTAGATTATGAATATCGCCTTTTTAATCCGAACATCTCTCCTCTTCCAAAATGGAGCGACTTTTTCTCACGTATACCGTTTTTCCTTGCAGGAGATGCTCGGAATTGTAACGGCGACGGCGTCAGCGGTTCGGACAGCGGCGACCAGATGGACGCAGCGACGCGCGAACGCGAACTGGCGCGCCGCAAGGAGGAGGCGAAGCGCAAACGACGCAAGAAGAAGCGCACCGGCTCCTCGCTCGTGTCCTCCTGCTTCCAGGACCTGTACAAGCTGACCGGCGAGATACTGGGCGAGGGCGCGTACGCCAGCGTCCAGACGTGCGTCAACATCTACACGGACCAGGAGTTCGCCGTCAAGATCATCGACAAGGTGCCGGGACACGCGCGGGCGCGCGTTTTCCGCGAAGTAGAGACCTTCCACCACTGCCAGGGTCATCCCAATATCATACAGCTCACGGAGTATTTCGAGGACGAGGAGAAGTTCTATTTGGTCTTCGAGAAGGTAGGAGGAAGCAACAAATTTCGGAGATTTTAGTTCGCTTGGGCTAGTAAAAATAACAAAAGTTGAAATATATTGAGAAAAATCTGCACATAACCTGGAAACTGAATTCTGAGTAGATACCCTTTTTAAATAACTTTTTCGAATACTACCACCACAGAACATCTAACTACCAGAACATCAACTTGGCTTGGGGGAAGGGTTCGCGCATTCTCAACGCGCAGCTTGATCCGCCATTAAATCGGGCGAAAACTTGTGGTTCCGGCTATGTTCGCTCTTTGCATTAGGCACACGTCGCTGACTTCAAGTTTGTATTCGTATGTTAATTTAAATGGTGTTATCAAGTGCAAGTCGATAAAATATGAAAATAATGGAAAAGAAAGTAAAATAATTGCAAAAATAAGCGCTATTCTTTCATTTTATCGTAGATATGTATCATATTCTCGAAATTCACTGCAGTTAGGTCTTGTCAGGCACGGAATTTTATCGAAGCCGACTCTGACTTCTCGCCCGAGACACTGACATCAAGGTCACGAAATTTTGCCCACTCAGATCAAAAGAACCGACAAAGAGTTTGCATTCTGGTTGTTACGATATTTTGTGCTACCACGTCATCTAACTTCACTTTTTGCCGACTTATCGTTTTTTAAATTTGCCTCCATAGTAGTGGTCACATGTTAAAGTTAATCCCAGGGTAGTTAGAAATGCTGGGCCTGTTTCCACAAAGAAAATATTCCATATTTTAATAACAGTATTTCATATATTGTAACTAAGGCACGGACATATATGTACCGAGAAGCGGAAAGATCAGTGGCGTACGCTGGCGCTCATCCCATGTATAGGTATTTACCTACATATTGTAACGTGCCGTTACAGGAAAAAGCATTTTAGCATTTCTTTTAATTTGGATACTTATTTCGGCATAAATTTTTCGTTCATTTAATGAATTTTTTTCCTGTTTGTTCGTTACAGCCGCATTTATCCATTGATTTGTGTTTTTTTATCGCCGCGCGATAGTTATTAGTTTTCCATTTTTAGTATGCCACGCCCCCACGCGTCCGCATGTTGAATCTACGCACGCTTAAATCCCCACCGGTGCGGCGGGGCTATATAAACTGTTTATTTATCTTATCACATTCGGGGCAGATCTGGGCTGGGACTCTGTGTACAATAGAATTCTATTATAGTTTTCTATAGTAGTATTCTATGTTTGAAATCGACAAAATGGTGAATTGCTACCCTGTGTGTCTATAAATAGTGCAATGAATTTAGGAATAGAAATATAATCCCTTAAATGGGCGAAAACCAACCGTTTAGAATTTATTGGCGTGACGTCCTAGTAATTTTTATGAAAAAGACAACACCAAGGTGGCATTAAGTGAGAATAAAGAAGTTGTTTAGGTTAGGACTGCGAAAAATATTTGTATATTTTATTCGCTAATCATTATTTATTGATTTAAATGTTCCCAATACATTAATTATTGGTACGGATGAAGAAGAAGCGTTAGAAGAAATGCGCATCTTTAATATAAAACGGCGTGTTCTACGCGAAAAAGCGATCCGTTTATATATTTCAAATCATTTTCAAATATTTCACACCTTTTTTAAACTCAAACAAGTAAGCTGCGAAGTAAGCCATCAACTAGTAAGTAGTAGAGGTGTGCGGACGTATCGTCTTTAGGCGACAATATGGCGGCATATAGAAATCGACTATTGCCACACAGACTAACAAATGGGTGTAGAAATGAAGGGATAAATAGAATTCTATTGTACACAGAGTCCCACCCCTGCACTGCCTATTCCTCCGCTCCTTCGCAACTATAGATCGTAACCGCCCTTCGGATATGGCGCGACATAGTTCACCGTTTCCCGCGCGGTTGCAGATCGTAGCCGCTCCTCGGGAGTGGCACGACGTAATCTCCCACCCCGCTCGTACGATTATAGATCGTAGCCGTCCCTAGGGCGTGGCGCGACGTAGCCTCCCACTCTTCGCGACTGCAGATCGTAGCTGCCCCTCGGGCGTGGCGCGACTTAATCATCCTGTTCCCCGCGATTACAGATCATAGGCGCCCTTCGGAAGTGACGCGACGCAATCATACTGTTCTCCGAGATTGCAGATCGTAGCCACCCCTATTTCGTTCGGTTATTGTTCGTAGCCACCCTCCGGGGGTGGCACGACATAACTTCTACGATTTCCGCGAAAAGAGTGAATCCGCGTCTCGAATTCGCCGAATTATTTTGCTACGTATATTTTGACATGGCCTGTATAATTTGCTCGTCAAGGTATTAATTTTAAAACCGACCCAATTATATTTTACAAACCGAACAGTTACGTTGTTTAGTAAACGTCGTTGCAATACATGCAAGTATACCTAGTATCTAGACCTGTAGTTATTTGGTATTATCAGTTTGCGGAATTATAAATATCTGCATCTGTAAATATTTACGCTTTCTCTTGTTTTCATTATTTATAGAGAAAAAAACGTTTCCTTCTATTTTTTTACTATCCTGTCGAATATGTTTTGTAAATATAGAAACATTATTTTCAATATGAACATAGTTGTATAAATAAAGCAATAATGTTAAAGAAAATCATGTTTTAAAACACCCTTTTTTTTCCATTGTTTTAAAACTTCATTATTTTAAAACGTTATTTTAAAAACTTTGTTTGAAAACAACCCAACCCTGTTTACATGTGCAACATTCGCAGCGTACGGAAATGTCCTTGCTCTGGTTGGAACATTTAATTGTGCCTGTAGCTGTAGAATATAATACAGCTAATAATAGCTGTAATGTCAACGTAGAATAGAGGAACTGAAGTAATTAGTGGTAAGGGTGATTTTTTTTACGATAGAAATTACATTCAATACTTCTGCCGAAGTATTGAACACACCCCTAAAGCTAGTATAATAGACGATTTCAGTGCTCAAAACAGATATGACGACATATGTACTTCTCATTTTGGGTTCACTATACCTTTGTCAAAGAAACTTTTATACGTATGAACACTTCTGCCCGAAATCAGCGGTGAAATGTAACCATTTTACTAAACTATGTATCGTATTTATTACAGATTAAATGGTGGCAGTTATTGAGACGCATCCAGGAATACAAATACTTCAACGAAGCCGCAGCCGCCGAGATCGTCCGCGAGGTGGCGTCGGCTCTGAGTTTCATGCACGCCAAGGGGATCGCGCATCGCGATCTCAAACCGGAAAATATCCTGTGCGTGAAACGCGAGAGTCTGTGCCCGATCAAGATCTGCGATTTGGACTTGGGTTCGGGCATTCGATTCCAGACTAGCGTCTCGAGCCCGCTGGCCACGCCCCAACTCCTGACGCCGGTCGGCAGCGCGGAATTCATGGCCCCCGAGGTCGTGGAGGCGTTCATCGGCGACTCGGATTCCGTCGCCTACGACAAACGTTGCGACCTGTGGTCCCTGGGCGTCATCACTTACATCCTCCTGTGCGGCTATCCGCCGTTCTGCGGGAAATGCGGCGCGGACTGCGGTTGGGAGAGGGGCGACAATTGCGACGCGTGCCAAAAGTTGCTGTTCCAGAGCATCCAAGAGGGCAGGTAAGCTCAAATAACTGTGTAACCTTTTTTCTTCCTATCCGTATAATATAATCTAATCTATATCAAGATATATTAGATCTGTAATTAAACACGAACCTTCGAAAAGCAATATCATTGCGTATAGTTTGAGGAAACTTAAAAAAACGGTGGTCCTAATGTCAGAGTAGCACCAGAAAGAAATTGAGGCGCTAAAATTTAAATCAGGAAAGAAAAAAGATTTTACATCGAAACATAACCTCGCATCATATCTAAGAAACTCGTGAAAGATTAGACATATTCTGTAGAGTATATTAGCGATAAGCTGTTTTATTTAATTATCTGAAATTTATATCAGTGGCTTTAAAGAGAAAAATATTGAAATACTGAAGAAACTGCAATGATTCTATCTCTATTTATGTCAAACTTGAGTCAATACTTTTGTCTTTAATAGTACATTGCACGTATTATTATTATTATTATTATATTATTATTATTATTATTATTTATTTATTATTATTAATTATTACACATTCCACATCACTACTTCTGTGATACTGAAGAGGCGAATATAAGATTATCTTTACTTCAAGGCCATTTACATAAATCTAAATTCTTGACTTTCTGTGGTGGGATCAAAATAATCTGCGTTTAAACAAATGGTCCACTCTCAAATCGGAACTATAATTCTAATTTTACATTTTTTTTTTTTTTTACTTACAGTTTTTATTTATTCTTCTCAAGAAAGATCATATTTAGATGCAAAAAAAAAAAACTTGTAACAAAAAGAGACCACCAGTACCGTACTATTGTATAAAAATTGTGAAAACATTGTACTAAATACTGAAACATCATTGGTAGTCGCGCGTGAAATTCGCTTCCGAAGCTGTTCAAAACAGTTGCACACGAATTTGCCGCGCCAAAGATATTCTGGCTTCTGATTGGTTGACTGCACCCGCTGGCTCGCGCTATTGAAAACATACCTTTATGGTATATTATTCACATTTCTATTTTACGAGTAAGCCTTGTGTAAGTATGTACCCACATAGCCAAATTTAAATTGTTCGCAATTTTTCTTAGTAACTTCAACGTTAAAACATAGAATTACCTATTATTTTGTATACATTAATAGTGATTTTAGTGCCTTTACGTTGAAGTTACTAAAAATATTGCCGGGAAATTTAAATTTGGCTATTAGGGTATAGTCATAGCATTAGCAAGGAAACTCACTAAGAAAGTAATTAAGTATAAACTAATGTTATTTAATCAATCAGTAAATTGTGCACCAAAACACTCTAATGTTATGATTTACCCCTAATGAGAACATAGTACATTATATTGTTACGCAGGTTAAGATTCTACATTCAAACACTTCTTTAGATTTTATCCTGCGTATTTTCATATGGTGTTAAAAGATCATCTTTCTTTTATTATTTTTATTAAACTCCTATAGATAGTAAGTTAAGGGCACGCCGTTGTAAACTTTAATGTGTTTCAAAACCAAGAGATGTCGTTGCGATCAGTAATATAATTTACGACCAAGGCGTGGCCTATTGGTGAGGTTTAGTTGCATTCTTAAGGGGTTATCAATATGTATCGGCTTCTCACTCTATTGTCGCAGATGTCTTACGAAAGATCAGCCAAATAGCGATAGGAAATAAACGCACTTCTTATTTTTTATGGATTGAATGTTAAGTACTCGTTTTTGTGTCGGATATATTTTTTTACTGACAAGTATTTAAAAAAGTAAGCCGAATGAATGTGAGCTTTATTTAATTAGTATTGCTTTAGCAATATATATCCTATATATTATAAAAGTGCAACGAAATTATAGAATAATAACAACAAGAAGATTGTAGTATTACAGATCACAGGAGCAAGAACATAAAAAAAAATGTAACAACCGTAAAATAAACAACATATATAATATCAAAAAATACATATAAAGTTATGTTGAAATACACTTTCAATGACCACTAGTGTGGCAGTAAATTTAAAAATATGCTATTAATCTGCAGAAAGTGAATTTAGATGACATGGTATCCAAAAAAGTTATTTGAAAATATAGTAGGCGACATTTTAAATTTCAAATTTCCCGCCTTTACACCAGCTGAAGTTTTTTATAATCATATCTAACTCAGATTTCCTGTAGTTTATTCTACCGTTGTAACTAACTGCCTTTTCTGGTGAGGAACATGAACAGTACCTACTTTTATGTAGGCGGTATATGTAATCAGATTAGGATTAGGAGGCGTGTTTATTAAACTATAAAACGAAACTGTCGATAAAGGTTGGTGCTCTCAGCTCCCTCTATTTTACATAAGAGAAACTATTTTTTTCCATTTAAATACATAGGATTTTCTTTTGACGAGAGTTTCTAGAAAATCCGTGCATCAAATTAATTCAAAAAAGCTTTATCGTTTTCCTCCCTCATATGATAAAACGAAGCGATTAAGCTTTTTCGTGGAATTTCATCGTCCCGTATAGGAGAAACTCTCGATGATAGATTCAAGCACAGCATCCCCCTAAGAACTGGTTTAGAATACTACTTCTATTATCTATGTTGATTGAAGTATGCGCAAAAAAAGTTGATTGTAGATTTAAGAAAGAGAAATTATCTATAATTCTAAATTACCTACAATTTTAATAAAATAAAAACTCAGCTTTAATATTTATTTGAATACACGCTACATCGAGGTTTGTGTACCAATATGGCGCATTTCAATTGATGCCAGTTTTGACTTGAATATCTATTACCTCTATGGAATGTACCTATTTCATAAACCAAGCTTATATCTTTACCATCAAACGGCTAAGAAAGAATTATTGTTATCAGGTATGAGTTCCCCGAACCCGAATGGGATCACATCAGCTACCAAGCGAAGGACCTCATCTCGAAATTGCTGGTGAAGAGCGCCAGCGATCGTCTGAGCGCCGCCGACGTTTTGCAACACCCATGGCTCAGGTGCGCTTCCGATTCGATGCCCCTGCCCACGGCGCAAGTTATAAAGAAGAATAATTCCGCGCGCGAGTTGTCGCAATTCGCCGAGAGCGCCATGGCGGTGAATCGCGTCGTGCAGCAGCACTTCAGCATGTGCCTGGACTACTTGGAGCGACCCAACGTCTATCCGCAGGAGACGCCGCACGGTCTGAGCCCGCCCAGTGAGAGTTTACTGTTGCAGAGACGCTTGAAGGTGCGCCAAATGCTGGTGCCGCCCAATTCGACCCCGGCCATTCCCAGCCCGAGCGGCTGAACGCGTGCTCGACAACACAGCGGGGGAATTAAACCGAAGAAGAAGAAGTAACGACATCGTTAGGTGTTTACAAAAAAAAAAAACATATTTTCTTGCTTTTTTTTTTGACTGTTTTCTTTATAATTATTTTTTAATTATTATTTTCTTTGATGACCCCTCCGATGATGATGAGGGTTATTCTGTGTATGGAAGAGAGGTGCGTGAAACGTGGGGTACTTTTTTTTTCTCTATGAGAAAGGTGAAATAATATTTTATACAGAAAAATAAATAAAATTAACTTTTCATTTTTTTTTTTGGGTCTTAGAAGAAGGAAAAAATATGAAAAACATACGTAGATTATTAGAAATGCTCGCAATATTAATTAAAATGATAAAAATAAAATAAGTGAATATTTTTTTTAATTGGCTGCATTACAAAACTGAAAAATATTAATTAACAAATTATATTAAAAAAGAAACATTCATTCCGTAAATTCCGTATTATTTTTTAAGGCTAAATGCATCATAAACAGAAATAAAACTACATGATTTAATTATAAAAAATATTCGCAGTATACTAAATAATATTTAACCGTTTCATTTGCAATCATCTGCTTTTTTTTTCTTAAATAAAATATTAATGTTTTTTTATTCAAAAAAAAATATTTCTACTTTCCCCCAATTATAATTCAATAAAACATATTTTTTTTAGTGCTAAATGAATAATAGGGATTTTAATTTGATACCGATATGAATTTGATATATATTATAACAATAAAAAATTCTTATTCGGCAATATTAATTTAAAAAACCAAAAAAATTAAATATTTTATTTTAACTGTACCAAAACTAAAAATATATTTAACAAAAAAAAAGAAATATTCCATATTTTTTGGTTCATTTATTATCTACATTTTTTTTTTTAAACTACTTGTGTTTTTTTTTTAGTTAATAATTTTTCCTAGTTAATAGTAAACACGATTTCTTTTGGTGACGCTATGATTTCCCATTTCGCTAAACTGAGCAGTTTTAAAATCAAAACTGGAATATCAGTTTGGCAAATATGAATTTGACACATATATTAATAAAAATAAAAATTCTGACAATATTAAAAAGAAATAATAATTTAATTTAATTTAAAAAAAAAAAGTGCGGTGAATATTTTGTGTTTTAACTGCACCAGAATTAAAAATATATAAAAGAAAATAAATTATGTGTCTATTGTAATATATTTAAAAAAAAAATCCAGTTTTTTTTTGTTCAGTTTTAAAAAAAAAGCATTAATGTTTTTTTTAGCAAATATTTTTTTTTCCAATTTATATAATTACATAGCGCAATTTTTCTTTAGCGATCCTAAATGAAAAAATTTCTATTACCGCACTAAACTAAGCAGGTCAGAATGAAAACTGGCCTTTCAATCTGGCAAATTCGAATTTGATACTATATAGATTTATAAAAATTCTCTGACGATATTTACGTAGAAAAAAATACGGTCAATATTTCGCTTTAACTACACTAAAACTAAATATAAAAAAAAATTATATATTATAATATGTCAAAAATTGTTATTATTCCATAAATCCTGCATTATTTTCTCAGGTGAAAAGCAGCAAATTAAGTTCATTAATTTATTTCAAAAAAATATTCACAATATGCTAACTGAATAAAATTAATTGATTCATTATAGATATATTTTTTTTTCTATTTATAACAAGATTTTTTTTTTAATACTGAATGAATAAATTTCCTTCAATCAAGCAGTTTAAAATTAAACTGGAAATTTTATTCTGTATGTATCACCATTTTATTTTTTATACCTTTTTTTATAACTTTAATTCTTTATAAGAGTTAAAAATTAGTATAAAAGAAGGGAAAAAAAATTAATGAGTCTCGGCTAAAATATCCTTAATACCATAATTTTAGTAGTTTTGAGATGAATTAAAAAAAAAAAAACAATGTTGATAAACGATGTTTGTTTATAATTTTGTGTGTTTATACATAGTACATGCATATATATCTAAAAAAAAAAGAAATCTATAATTCTTTTTTATCGTTACTAAGCACACTTGATTAGAGTAAAAAAAATGTCTCGAGCATTGTGTTTATTAGTTCGTAAAACCTGTACCTATGACAAGGTGATGGTACGTAAAGAAAATACTTTCCGCTCTGTTTTTGAGAGTAGGAAGGAATACTTTTAAAACAAAACAAAAAAAAAAGCTACCCTTCCACGTATCATAGGACCCTCTGTAACAGATTCGACCTTTTGAGAGCATAGGTGTGTGGTTCGTTACAATAATTGTGATAACTACTCTAAGAGCTAGGATAAGAGCGTACCTGCAGGTTCAGTCCATATGTGATGAAGGATATTTTTTATATGATTTTGATATGCTCAATCGGTGAGTGTGTTGCGTGAGACTGTTTAGCATTTACCAAGCAGTACAAACACTGTTGTAATAATAATAATGATGATGATAACGAGATAAAAATGAGTAATAATAATAATTATAATAAAAAGTAAGGACAAAAATCGATGCTGATGATGGAGATAACAATAAATAAAATGATAATTATATTACAAATGTTGTTAATTTGACTAATTTTTTTTTTGTTTTTCTATATTTTTGTCACAATCTGAGAAAATTAAATAAACGTATTTTTTTTTGTAACGCACTATTATTATTTTTGAAAATACCAAATTCTTGAGTCGCAGTCTGACGCCGCCAGTCTGTGCTTGTGCCATCTGTTCATTGTACCGACCTATTTTATTTACTGTATTTAGATTTCCGCTATTTCGACTCTGTATTAACTATATCGGTTCTTATTTCGTGAATAAGTATATTATAGATATGTTATATATAACACTTTTTTAATTTTATCTCTTTCGTCACACTGGAATACGGATGAGTTTTCTTGATGACTTTACTACAATTTCTTCTTTTTTTTACTGAATACAACCCTTGTGTTGTTAAATATTTAGTGATTATGTACCAAGTGTGCTTATTTCTTATAAATAAAGACCGATTTTTATACAAAAAAGACTAGTTGTTTTCATTTCATTTACTTTTATTATGCACATCCAGAATAGATATAATCGACAGATCGATTGATATATCAGTAACATCTAGTCGACTATACTGCTAATTGCACCCATTTAATTATGGTAATCCGAAAGATATTTAAGCACATTTAATGAACTAAAAAGTCAGTTATTATCGACTACAAGACGTTTAAAAGGTTTGTAACAATACACGTGGGCAATTGTCTTACTGACCAATACCATTTTTTTATTTTTAGTAACTAAAATAGATTTATTTAAATTCTACTCTAATAATAATTCGAAGCCAAAAGCTCATTTTTTTTTGACATTCAATAATTTTTACAATATTTCAAAATATTTGAAGTCGTTTTTTTCTGCTATTGATGTCAAAATGAGACGGAGAGAAATAAAAAAAGTAAAAATACGGACGGACACAAGAATGTCCTGCCAAGTCATTATAAAGTTTATTTTTTACTTGTTCACGTACAGTAACTAGTGATGGTATAATCGAATGATCATTGGACTCCTTGGAAGAAGAGTGACTTTCTCCCCACTTCCTTTTTTGGTGTATATTTTTCCCTGTTTGTTAATATAATGACTTTTTTGTAGGGCCTCACTTTATTATCGATTATCACTCATAATCTAATGATCATTCATAATGGATTATCACTCACTATTGAATGATCATTCATAAGTCAAATGTCATAATCGAATAATCGTCAATAATCGAATGATGCATTTTTCGTCATTCGATTATGCCCACCACTAACAGTAGCAATTTTCTATAAAAGCGGTATATGCATTCGCACTAACCAAATTTTGGTTATAAAATTTAATTTATATATATTTCTGTATATAATATTTCATTTTGTGGTTCCGTTCGCAACATATGAACTTTCAATTTTATTATAATTAGGCAGATAAGATTTCCCTAATAACCAAATTTGAATTTCCCGCCGCAATCTTTAATGAATTCAACATTAAGGGCGCGTACCGTAATTCACAAATAGCAACCAAATTCTCGGTTTTGTGTCCCGAATATAGCGGATTCCTGAAAATTATGATATTTACGGAACGCGGTTGCTGAAGTTTGGTTATTTTAGTTGTCACCAAAACAACCTCGCTCATTTTACGATTTTCTGATTTTTCTATCCCCTCCACTGCGGAAACATATACTGTGCATAAATCAACCTACTTTATGTATGCATGAAACGTGGTCAATCAAAGCGCGTCGCATCCACTAAAACCACATGGACGATGGTGGTTATCTTTAAAAGTGGTACAAAACAAAAAAAAAGCTTAACATACTTGACATCAACCAAAGTGTCCCGTAAATTTTCTGAAATAATCGACAATCACTAATAACCGCAAATAAATCGCAACTAACCATTTGGTTACAATTTTATATTTACGGTACGCGCCCTTAAATTTTCCGGCACTATTTTTGGTAACTTCAACGTAAAGCCATTAAAATATCTATCAATGTAGTTGGTAGTACGAAAGAGTAGGTAATTTTATATTTCAACGTTGAAGTTAGTAAGAATAATTGCGAGCAAATTAAATTCAGCTATGTGGGAATATTTCAAATAAAATTAAGGGATTTTGTGGCAGAAATCAGAGATGAGAGTATATAAATTAAATTAATATTCAAATGTTGATTTACTGCTGCCATCTTTTGTTTAATAACAGAGAAATTCTCTTTTTCTCTTTCCAACCGTAGAAAAAATAGTTTAGATAATTAATTCGATTAGTTATATTTGTCTGCTGGATACTCCAAATACGCCAAATTAATTAGCTTCTTCATAAATTTCTTCACATAATGCCCTACGCACATCAAATACTCGACGTCAACGATTTTACAGATTCCTACCTTCCCTCCAGCTGTCATAAAAAAGAAATTCTGTAATACCCACGGCGTATTTCAATTACCCGCTAAATTCATTCTGTTGGAGGGAAGTATTTTTGCTGCAAGATGAACGTGGTCCTGCGAATTCATAAATTAAAAAGATTAAAATAACAGCCGATTTTTACGTATAAAACTCAGGAATGATTGCCGAAAGTGTTTTGAGTGCCATAGACTTAAATTGCAACAGCATGGACGGGTCCCCTTCCCGGTGAGTTTTTATAAAAACTTCATTGAAACTTATAACTCAGTATTCCTGACACGGAACAATTCCTCTTTGAATGAATTCACTGTTGAATGTTCATGATTTTCGCCTATTTTCAAGTAAACGAGCCAGGTACGAGTCACCCGTGAAAGATCGGTGGAGTTTAACTCAAAACAACATATTGCTAGACGAAGTGTACGATTGCGGTGTCGCCCTCTTGGTCGACAGTGACTCCGAATGTGGTTCCGAGGAGGATAGAGATAATGGAAGTAGGAACGATCGGGAACAAGTAAGTTTTCCACTTGACATCCACAGACTGTTCTTTTTTACACCTACTAACATTTTTTTCTTATAGATGGCTGTCTTGCAGGCAACCATATCCAAAGAAACACTTAGGAGAATGACACAGCAGGAATGGGAATCTGAAATTCGTAAGACTGCAGTCAATGACAATATAGTTATAATGAGTAAGTTACTTTTTTTTTTCGTAATATTGCCTAAGTTAAGTTCAGAGACAGCCCTTTCAATTTTCCAACAATTGGTCTCGATCAAAAGACATCGAGAAAAGTCATGAATATAAATTTTAAAAAAAGTCTAGGTTGTAATTTTAATCCTAGGAGTACCCAAGGTTGCAGAATAACAATATGCTTTTATCACAGCATTAAATTAAAAATCTGGAAGTAATTGACTAGATAGTAGCAAGAAAACTGTAGAAAGTAATTATTTTACTTCATTTTTATTAAATCATGCCTATTAAAATTTTCCAATAATCTGTCTCCATCAAAAAGCATTGAGAAAAGTGATTAATTTGAATTACAAAAGATTACAGGTCCTAATATTGATCCTAGGAGTACTCCAACATAATGGCGCAGGTTTAATACTGCTAATAATTTTTTGTCTTCTTGGTGTAGAGGAAATTGATGAAATGAAATGACAAAGGAATTTATTTCACTCATTTTCACTACACAAAGAAGTTTTAAGAAAATTGTATTCATACTAGAATAGAAGAAAACCTACGGTTGTAAGGCAAAATGTTGAAAATAATTTACCAAATACTGACAATAAAACTGTAGAAAGTAATTTTCACTTATTTTTTTACAGAATTATATTCAATTGACAACAAATTTATATCTATTTCTCTTTGCTGAATTTCAAAATATTATATTTTATTTTTCAAAGAAATTTCCAACGAACTGTTTCCATCAAGAGATAAAAGATTAATATATAATAAATTTAAAAAAAAAGCGAAGGGCCTGATGTCGATCCTAGGGGTACTCCATGGTTGCGGAATAATGGTGTAGGTTGAGTATTACTTTATTACAGCATTGGAGTAGTCGAAATGAAAGTAATTTACCAGATATTAGTGATAAAACTGTAGAAAATATTTTTTTATTTCACTTTGTTTTTAATTATATACAAACACATTTGTTTAAACAATTCCAACTTTAGCTTTACTACAAAGGCTTTAAGAAAAAACACACATAAATTGAAAAATGTAGGCGCTAATATCGATTCTAGGAGTATTAATTACAATGTTGCAGAATAATGAAGCAAATTTAATATTATTTTATCACAGCATCAAATAAGTAATAACGGTTAAAAGAGTTTACTAAATAATTGAAAAGGTTTTTTTTTTTTACTTCAATTGTACTAAATAGAGCAAAATACATACAAATGTCGCTATTGACACATATGCAAATTTTGTGCTTATTAGGAATCAACATATTCAACTATATTAGCCTTGAGGAAAGTGATTAATTTGAATTTAAACAAAAAAAAAATTAAAACTAGCGATAAAACCATCGAAAGTATTTTTTTTTACTTTATTTTAACTAAATTATATTCAAGCATTTTTGTTTTGGAAGTTTCCAACAATGTCTTGTCTCTCTTCATCAAAAAATATTGAGGCGTCAGTCAATTAAATTAATAAAAGTGTAGGTCCTAATATTCTTCCTAACGGTACTCCACGTTTGCATAATAATAGTACAAGTTTAATCTTACTTTATGACAGAATTAAATGAGTCAAAGTTCTGAAAATAGTTTAATTAACACTGCATATATTGTAGTGATATTAATATTTAACCATTCATGATACAAATTATATTTTACTGTAATGTTAGCGGACTGTTTGACAGTCACAGATTCAGTCACTGTGACTAATCACACATATGATTTTATTGTAATATGTTATAACACAATTTGTGAACTAATAAAAATAAAACTCGTTGGAAACTTAAAATTAGATTTTTACGTTAATTAATTTCTCTTTAAAATCTTATTTTAAAGAAAGTTTTAATTCTTGAACATTCCTTGAAAAGATGAGTTCAGTTTTCGTTCATTGTTCTTAGAAGGTAGATCATTGTTTCAAGCTTATTTATACATTTTTTTCTCTAAAATGGTAATTACGTTAATAGTTACCATTACAGTAATCCCAAGTCAGTTGTTTTTATCGTCTAGTTTTAAATAATTCTATAGTTTAAAGTAAATTTAAAAATTTCAAAATGACGATCTCACAAATCCCAGAGGATGTTTTTTATTCCCCCGTTCCTGAAAATACCCGATTTTCCCAGATGCCCGAATTAAAGAACTTGTCTAGTCTCTCTGAATTCCAAGAACACAAAAAAAACCACGGATTCCTGAATTTTCTCCGCTGATTTATTTTCGTTAATAAACGAATAAAATAAATAATAATTTGCACATTTAAATATTTGTTAGAACTTACCTCTGCTAAAATAGTATTGATTAATTATTATTTTTATTGCGTTTTATTTAAAATATAAACTAACTATGAAACGGTTTTCTTAAAATAGTAAATATATGTTTAGAATAGTTTAAGTCTGGATCGAAACCAATTTAATACAGGGAACTGTAAAACCGGAATTTATTCTTTTAATTCTTTATAGAATTGTTTATTAAATGTCTGTTGTATGTTTTATAATGTTTTTCACAAATAAAAGTGTTAGGGTGAGTTTCATAACACACTTCAATTCATAAATAGTACACTCACTTGGCAAAACTTAAATTTCCCACAATTATTTTTAGTAACTTCAACAAAAAGACATCAAAATAACTAGTAATGTAATACAAAACCGTTGGTAATTTCGTGTTTCAATGTTGACGTTACAAAGAATAATTGTGGGAAATTTAAATTTTGCCAAGTGGACAGACTTTTGTTAAAGTGCTAAAGTAATTAAAGTATTATGAAACCGGCCCTTATTTGCACTATTGTTAAAAAAGAAATAGGGTATGTTTTAATTTATGTCTGTTTTATCGTTATGGCATCGGCAACCCAATTTACGACCCGATTCCATTATAATATACAGGGTGATTCTCAATATATGCGACACAATTTAAGCGCTGATTCCTGGGGTTATTTTGATCATAAAAGTTCATAAGAACATATGTCCAAAATCGCTTAGTTCTAAAGTGTACAATGTTAATAGTAAGGTTAACATAATTAATGTTTTTATTATAAATTAACAAAATAATTAGTAAAAAACAAATTAACTTATACTAACTGTTGAAAATGACGCCCCAACTGCAATACAAGCTTCTATCCTCCGTCGTATTGACTGGCGAGTCCGTTCTAAAATACCAGGGTATTTTCGAATTGTTTGAAAGCTGCGATAATACGATTTCTCAGTTCATCGACATTTTCAATGGGAGTCGTATAAACTAATGATTTAAGGTGACCCCAGAGAAAAAAGTCCAAAGAACTTAAGTCTGGAGACCGAGGAGGCCACGGTTGTGGACCTCCTCGTCCTATCCACCGATCTGGACATGTATTGTCCAAAAGCTCGCGAGCAACTAAACTAAAATGCGCTGGAGTACCGTCATGCATAAAATACATTTGTAATCTTAATTACAACGGAACTTCTTCCAGCAGTAGCGGTAGCTCCTCTTCAAGAAAATTGCGGTATACCATGCCATTTAACCGCATCGGTAAAAAATGTGGACCTATCAAGTGATCTCCAACAATTCCGGCCCACACATTGACAGAGAATTGATGTTGATAACGGGCATTTACTAGTTCGTGTGGATTTTCTTCGGTCCATATGTGATTATTATGAAAATTAATAATCGCGTTTCTAGAGAAAGTAGCCTCGTCGGTGATGAATATTTGAGCTAAATAGTCAGGATTTTGTGCGATTTTGTGTTGCATCCATTGACAAAAAGCCACTCTTTGCGGAAAATCTGCCGGCAAAAGTGCCTGCACCCGTTGAATGTGATATGGATACAACAGTTGATCCTTCAATATTCCTCCAAACTGTGGGCTGACTAATGTTTAAAGCAAACACAATTTTTTTGGTGCTTGTAGTAGGATGTTGCACAATTTCATTTAGTACCATTTCTTCAACTTGTGGAGTTCTCACTGTAGATGGGTGCCCGTTATCAGTCGTCCGTTTTTTTAAATTTCTTGTTTCACTAAGACGTTGGTGAAGACGGGCAAATATTGAATGATGCGGGATGATACGGTTCGGGTATCGTTCTTCATAAAGACGTCTAGCAGCACGCGAATTTCCATTGGCAAGACCGTAAACGAAATGCATATCACACATTCGTGTAATTCATTTTAGAAAACATAAACTGGCAATAAACTGAATGAATACTCTGACAACTATTGACAAATATTGAAATGACAAATAAACAATTCCCTCTCAACACAATAGTTTTTGAAGAACCAACTGTGATATTATATCGTGTTAGTCATAGTTCATAATTTATTATTAAACATTCAATAACTTTAAAACCAAACCGTTTTGGACATATACTCATATGAACTTTTATGATCAAAATAACCTCAGGAATCAGCTCTTAAAGTTTGTCGCATATATTGCGAATCACCCTGTATATTTTAAAATACCTGGGTTTAATTTTATGTATTTTTTTTGTCATATAATAATAATAAAACCTAATTTTAGACCATTTCGAAAATCTCAGCGACGAAGTGGTACTACACGTCTTCAAATTCCTACCGAAACGAGTGCTAAGCACGGCAGCTCTAGTATGTAAACGTTGGCACCGTTTGACCCAAGACGAGAGCCTATGGACGCGGATGGACTTGGCGAATCGGCAACTACAACCGGGATCTCTGGGACAAATCCTCAGTCGACAAGTGATGATTCTACGCCTCGCCCAAGCCGAAATATCAGAACCGGCCATCTTACCAAGGTGTCGGGCTTTTTAACGAAGATTTCCGATCGCGTTTATTATTATTAGACTTGAGTATGGCAAAGACGACGTGTAGTGTCTTAGTGGAATTATTTAAACGTTGCCGGCGATTGAAAAAAATTAGTTTAGAACACGTGCAGGTGAATCAAGAAGTGTTCTCCGCGATCTCGTTAAATAAAGACTTAGAGGTGTTAAACTTGGCCATGGCGGAAGGAGTAGGCGCGAAAGGACTTAAACATTTACTAGGGAATTGCACGAATTTACGCGAATTGAACTTAGCTTGGACTTATCTGAATCCGCTGTCGGTTCAATACTTTTGCACGCATCTACCGAAAGGTTTGGACCGTTGATATCTCGGGCTGTCGGAAATTGCTGAACGATAAACACGTGTGCGAATTAGTGAGGTGTTGTCCGAATCTACGTGAACTGGACTTGTCGGATTGCACCAGTATAACTAGCGAATCGATCGTCCATATAACGTTGTTACAGTCTCTGAATTTCCTGGCTCTGTCCAGGTGTTACCAAGTTTCCTATAATTCGCTGTTGCAACTGAAGAAGCTCCGATCGTTGACTTATTTAGACGTGCACGGTGGATATGTCGATACTTCGGAACTGCGACAGATACAGGAAAATTTAGGGCCTCACGTACACATTAATAAATTTAAGTTTAGTTCTGTGGCCCGGCCGACGGTGGGTACTAGGAAATCTACGATATGGAATATGCGAGTCAGAGATTAGCCGATAAGGATTTTATAATTGCTAAACTTCCAAATTGATTTGGGAATCTTGGTAACATCGGCATAACCCTAAGTTTAGTTTAGTAAACATTCCGATGATATTTTCGTGGTTATTCTTTCTCTTTTTTTTTGTTATTAATGGCAGAAAGACTATTGTTACTTCGATTTTTTTTCCAAGGCGTTAAAATAACTAAAAAAAAAAAAAAAATAGATTGATTTGGGAATTTCACCAACATAATTTTAAGTTTAGTAAATATTCCGATGATATTTTCGTGGTTATTCTTTCTTTTTTTGTTATTAATGGCAGAAAGACTATTCCTACTTCGATTTTTCCCCAAGGCGTAAAAATAACAAATTTATTTCCAATTGTTCTTACGAAGCAGTATTTTCCTTTTTTTTTGTACTTCTTTTTAGTCGTATTTGTTCCTGATCTTAATCAATATGGTGAGCAATAAATCACGTAAAAAGGGCAAAATTTGCAATTTTTATGTACGTTTCCTTTAGTATTAGTCTGAAAATACCAAAATTTTTTTTACATACTTTTTTAAAAAATAAAATGTTAAATTTACAAATAAAAATATTAGTATTTCATTTCTTTATCTTATTGGCCTCCTCTTGAATTAATTCCTAGTTTTCATCATTTTAATATTTTAAGATTCGAATCGGTTTTTCTATGGGTAAAAAACTTATTGAAGCATTTTTACATATTTTGGTATGAAGTTTTGTACTCTAATGATGTTTTATAATAAAACCAAAATTGCGAAAAAAAAAACAAATCGCACGTCTTTATACCGTCAATCCTTTTTTCTCTGGTTCTGGTTATTTTCAGATTCTATTAAGAGAATAGATAGAAGCCATCACACAATTCTTCACTCAAGAATAAAAAAGTAAGCTGTGAAATAAGTTCATTTTAACCAAAGTAGTTCAGTGATTTGTTGTTGTATTAACAAATGAATGTATTTCTGCTTTTAACTGTAATAATTAGGAGTAATTTTTCCCAAGAAAAATTGTTCTCACGCAGGATTCGAACCTACATCCTCCCGCTTGCCGGACGAGCGCTTTACCAATTAAACTATTAAAGGACGAGGTTCGAGCGCTCTTACCGAACATACGTTGATATTAGATCTTGAAAGGCTGGCAGTACGGCAAATATGCAAAGATTGCAAGTTTTTTTTACAGTGAGAAAATAACAAATTAATGTATTTCTGCTTTTAACTGTAATAATAGGAGTAATTTTTCCCAATAAATTTTTTTCTCCTCACGCATATCGACGTATGTTCGGTAAGAGCGCTCGAACCTCGTCCTCTAATAGCTTAATTGGTAAAGCGCCCGCCCGGCAAGCGGGAGGATGTAGGTTCGAATCCTGCGTGAGGAGAAAAAAATTTCTTAGGAAAAATTACTCCTAATTATTAGTTAAAAGCAGAAATGCATTAATTTGTTATTTTCTCACTGTGAAAACCTTGCAATCTTTGTTGTTGTATTGTTTAGAAAAATACTTTAAATACGAAAGTTATAGGATTTTTACTCTATTATCTTTTACAATTTTCAAAGTTGATATTATCTCATAAACTGGCTAATATCCGTTGAATATCCAATATTTAATGAAAGAATAGAAAATATTTTTAGTGTTACACAAGAGGTTTGTTCGTTGGTGTTGCACCAATTACACTGGTGCATCTTTTATCTCTCTCAGATACGTAAAGAGTGGATCTTCTATCCTATTTTAATCACAAGCTAGTGTAGAAAGTGTAGCACCAACGAACAAACCTAAGATGTCATGGAAACATCTGTTGCTTTCATGACAATCTAGAGTTTTCAATAATATTAAATGATATAAACTCGTATAATTGAAACTTATTTAAACATCGACAATTTATATTGACATCAAACGTCACAAACAATTATTTTAAGGTTATATTAAAGTTGAAGCTTCGTACATAACTCGGCTCAAATTGAAACAATTATTTTGTTCGGTTCAAAGTTCAACTAATGCGGTGACTAGTAGTGTAATACGAACACAAAATTTGAACTTAAACTCAAAATCGAATTCAAACTAATACTGAAAAACCGCGCATAAGATATCCTATTTATACGGTTTTTAATTTGACTCAAAAGTATCGATTTGATTCATACCGACAAAAATCGATGACGTTGGTTAAAACATAAAATAGACAGATAGTATATTCGAAATCAGTGAAAAGAGGTCTTTCATACTATCCAGCAATATACAGGGTGTTGTATTTTAAAAAAATGCAATTTGTATTCATTTGTCTATCAATTTGCGAGATAAAATCAACTTTGAAATTTCTAAACTGTAATTGAGCAAAAATCCTATAACTTTTGTATTTCAAGTTTTTCATACCTTAAATGCTGCAGCCTGTAGGTAAGGGTCAAAATATAAACGGACACCCTGAGTGATATAATAACTGTTTTTTGCATATTATTTATTTCATTTAATTTAATTGCCAGGTAAATTGAATTAACATATATTTTGAGTGTTAAATTGCTTTTGTTTTGAAACAACAATTTTATCACTCATAATAGGTAGACGAAATTTTCACCTTGGGATTGACTAATAGACGACGCAAATTCACACACACGAAATGAAAGAGATTAGAAGTCGATTTGATATTATCCTCTATTGTTATTACAAAATTTTGACCAAACTTTTACGCTCACTACAGTGTCAATTTATAATTTGATAGTGCCCCTACTTTTTCATTATTTGGTGTAATTTAGGCGCCTATCACAGCGCTATCAACTCCATTCTTAATGTGAATGGAGTATGGCTATATTTAAATTGAAAATTAGTATTTCTGATATAAATGCCGAGAAATTTCAAATCATTCAGAAGGAAACATTATACAGGTACCATCGAAACAACAGTCTCGACTCAAAATTAAAGAGAGAAATATTGAAGAAACTCCAATGATTCTATCTCTATTAATGTCAAAGTTGAGTCAAAAGTTTTGTCTTTGAAAGTACATCAACGCTAAAATTCAATTTGTAACACTGTGAAAGAATATCTTAATTAGTTTTTTAAAAATTTAAGTGCAAATTATTACTGGAAAGCGATTGATGCCATTCATACAATAAAGCATTTGCTTTATTTTGCACATCTGTGCAAATAAATAAGGAATAGCTAATGAAATCGACGAAAGATCATGAAAATCAAACATGAACATAAAACTGGACCCGCAGATTTTGACTTCATTGAGAACATAACTAAGAATAATTATAAACATTCCTTCTGAAGTAATTCTAAGACATTCAGATTGTTTCTTGCTGTTTAATAACAATGTCTTTGCTACCGTTCAAATTTTTCACCAAAATTTACACCTAAAGAAAGGACAGCCCTTCCAGTTTGAGTGCGAGAAAGACAGTACGCTGTATCTCCAGTCATTATCGCACTGTCTTCTCTCTCATTCAAAGTGGACGGGTTATTCTTTCTTTTAGTATTCATGCATATGTACGTTTAACGCAGCAGATGATAAATAGCCGCCATTTTGAGTCGAGATTGTACTTCCCTCTCTGATACACGTTCTTTACAAGTGGTGCAAATTAAAGAAAAAAGCTGAGACATCTAAAATAATGAAGTAACACTAAGTCATTTATTGGCGATAAAATATCAAAAGTGCCGATAATTAGTGACTCTACTTGCCTCAGCTCTTCGCTGGTTAGGCGAATGTCACGAAGATATGTTCATTCAAAAAAATGGTTCATATTCAACCTATAT
Source organism: Protaetia brevitarsis (assembly GCA_004143645.1). Classification (NCBI taxonomy): domain Eukaryota; kingdom Metazoa; phylum Arthropoda; class Insecta; order Coleoptera; family Scarabaeidae; genus Protaetia; species Protaetia brevitarsis. The sequence continues at coordinate 1,761,562 of RXPK01000263.1, read as the reverse complement.
ATCACTTCCTTTCAAAGAAAAACGGAAAAATGTCAAAATTCCTTTGACGTATTTGACATTTGTACAAACCAAATTTTATTTCGTGATGGAATGAAAATTTTAGTCTCTTAAAACAAAGATTTTTCACATAAAAGGGTGTAGTCTTCAACTGCTAATCTAAATGAATTACATCATTTCCAAACCCAAGAAAAAAGTTACTTTCAATGAAGTCGCTGTCGAATACAGGGGCCGATATTGGGCGTTGGGGCCCTACTATGTTAGTTTGAAGAATGTGGAAGAGGAAGAAGATCGAATCCAACTCAATAAGATCCCGTACTTCTGCGACAGAGCGTTTAGGAATTAGAAGTAAAAAATGACTGATTTGAGTAATATTTGAACGGAGCAATAAAAAAAAAGACCTATTAAATGCTGTTTGTTATTTTCTTTTATTTTCACTGTAAGAACACATCACTACATAATATGGTTTACGTGTATACTTACTAACATAATGATTTATACGTCCAGAATCACGATAAACCAAATTCATTGTGTTATTATTATGTCCTAAAGTAATTAAAGCTGTTTGCACTTCTTCTTTCTCATCGATATATTGTATTTGGCCACCAACAATATTTTCACAACCGAACTGTAAGATTACGTCCAATTCAGGTTCCCCACTAAGTTCAAAATCATGCAGAAGCTATAAAAATAGAAATTGTATAGAATCAAAAACATTGATTCATGAATTTTCTTTACTTACGTTATAACAACCTGCTGACCATCTTTGTACTTCATATCTCACTTCAGGTTGTAACTCTAACTCTGTATATGATTTTAGAAGAGTGAATGTAATTTCTGATTTTAAAATTTCAAGTAGTTTTTGTAGAGATTCAGGTAGCACACTTCTTCCAATATTTCATAGTGAGATCGATTCGGTGGACCCACTAATTTCCATTTTAAATCGTCCCTATTCAAAGCATCATTCACTTCCTCATAAAAATCTTCATTAAAATAATTTAAGAGTGAAATTTCAGAGCTTGCCTCGATCTGTTCTTGTATATCTTTTATATTATCTTGATCTAAATATGTTGGATTAATAAATTCATTTAAATCAACATCTGAAACTATTGCATCAGATATCTTTCCGTTTTGTATCTCCTGACAAATGGGCGTAATTTCAGGAGGTTTTATTTTCCCATGAAACCAACCATTAATGCTATATCGACAGAAATTCTTTATTCTAACTTCATCTACTTGATGATAAGATATTGGAGAAACTGGGAATAAAACCAATTGATTATTCTTTGGATAAATCTCTCTATTTACGCAATTCGGTTGGTAATTTTCATTGTGATCGAGTAATTGTAAAGCGCCACCCCAAGAATCTTCCCAATCGTAAACGTCAGAGATATATAATACAAAAGCAACCACACGATCTTCGCGCTGATCATCGTGTACTAACAAATAATCCGTATCGGAATAAAAGCTGCATGTTGCAGAAATATGTGTCAATTCCACATTCATCAATTCGGCGACTAGACGCATCACGTCATTTTTTAAAAAGTTGTACACAGATTTCATATTTTTCAAAGAAATATGTTGCAAATCTAATGATTGGTGGAAATTATACAAATCTAACTTACGTTTATTCCAATCAAGTTCATAAAATTCACATCGTACATCCTTTAATATGGAAGAATCTTGTAATAATTCATTTATAACGCAAAGTTTAAATGGATGTGGTATAATCTCAAAATGTTCATTCTGGAACGGCTTATTTTCATTCCATGATAATTTAAAATGTTGTAATAAACTCTCCTTTAAGGATTTATTCAATAAAGGCTGTTTTTCTTCTGCTGGTTTTGGTTCTGGCAAACATGTAGGCATCAAATGAACTACATATGCACAAACGTAAATATAATCAAGAGATTAATTAAAAGTAAACACTCACATCCAATTATCGGTTTTGTGTTAATTGGGATTTGTACGATTTTATTATCATTGTCCCAATTTTCGTCTGCTTCCGACTCGATTTCCATAGCTTCTTTATTTTCACTGTCGGTGGAATCGTCATTATCGTCACTAAGAGGAGTTTGGGCCTTACGTTTCAAGCCTGCGTAAAAAAGTAGATTTTTTTTTATTTCAAATGTAATTGATTAATAACCGCAATATATATACCTATTGGAGGCATCTTCCACAAATATAATCTACGGTAATCTTTAACTAGATAATTAAATAGATTATTTTTATTTTAAAGCTTTTAAAAATCAAACAAAAAGAAAAAAGTGCATCACAGTAAATTACCTTACACCCTGTATATGTTTAGGACCTAACCTCACCGTCTGTCAATTTTGACAACACAAACAGGCACAACAAAATAAAAAAATGGCGCAAGATGAGCGAAATTTCCGCTCGGTTTATTACGAGAAAGTCGGTTGCAGAAGCGTAGAAGAGAAGAAAACGCTTGAAATGCTACTCAAGGAAAAACCTCGTGATTTAGGCAAGTTAAAACAATTCTGTTTGCGTTTCTCAGTTCCACCGACTCACCGCCAATTATTATGGAAATTATTATTAGGTACTTTTAAGTTGGCCGTCTTGATACGGAGGTAAATTCAAATTTAATCAACTTTGTTGAAGGGGTTTTGCCGATGTACGACGATTGCCACGCTTTTGTTATGGAACAGAGACAAGAGGAATACGGAGATCTGTTTAGAGTATTAAAAATAATGCGAGTCGTTGATAATAACACAAGTAAACCCCAATTATTCTACGCCATGTGGTTGTTACAATCGGGAAGGTTGCATTTTGAATCCGATATAAGGATTGAAAGTAGTTTTATACCCATAACAGAATCCATGATGAAATTCTTTGATGACGATACTGATATTTATTGGGTTTCTAAGTGTTTCTATGATAATGTTTTAAAAGTTGAAAACGATATACCTAAACTGATTGAATCGACTTGGTCTCTCTTAGAAAAGGAGGATTGCGCTTTGTATAATCATTTACATGTTACAAGTATATTAAACGGATTTTCAGTAGTTGTAAAACGGTGGTTTAGTTGTTGTTTTGCGGGGGTATTAAATGAAAACGCTTTGGGAAAGTAAATTAAATTAGTATTATGAATTTTGCATGAAATTCTTGTGTAATATTTTTATTACAGAATTTGGGATAAAATCTGCGGGGGTTCTTACAAAATATTAGTTTATGTGGTTGTGGTTTTATGCACAAATCAGAGACACAAACTCATGAAAGTGCAAACTTTTGAAAAAGCTGTTGAATACCTAAGTCAGGTAAATATTTATTTTAATTTTTATACGTCTTTCACGTCAAAATATTCTTATTTCTTGTTCATATTAGATACCTGAAGACACCGCAGAAATAATCGCGAACAAATCGATCGAGATGTTACAGCAACATATACAACACATTGTACATGAGAAACCTAAGTCAACAACCTAAGAGAATCCGAAATATTCCCGCGTTCAAATTCTAATATAATGGATATCTAAAGCATTTAAAATATGGATTTTCCAGTGTATTTGTAAAAAATAAAATCGCGTTTGTATTATGCCACGTCTTTTATTTGCAAAACAAATATCCGGATTAAATGTATTTAACGTAGTAGTGGTGCCATGTATAAGTGAAAATATTTGCCTATTTCCAAAGAAATAAACGGAAAAATGAACGAAGAAAAAGAAAGTTTATTTCAGAAATATGTCAGAATATTTTTGGTGGTTAGCGGGTATTGGTAAGTACGCATATCTCGCGTTATTTCGATCTAAAAATTGTAATTTTCGCTTTGAGGTTATGTTTATTAGTCAGACATTTTAAACATTTATATACAGGGGTTATACCAGATAATTGATATACAGGGGTTGTTATTATAGTAAACATCTTTATTTTAGGATAGTGTCAATTTCAACGGTTTTCGTAAATAAAGCTTTACTCAGCGAATTGCATTTAGACGCTCCAATGTTCGTAGCCTTTTTCCAAACTGTGATATCGGCCCTAATATGTTACGTAATGAAGATTTTAAATAGGTTTTATCCGGAGATGGTTAGGTTTCCGGAATCGCACCCTTTTAAAATGGAGACCATAAGAAACGTAAGAAAACCGTTTATAAAAAGTCGATTTGTAAACTAGAATTGATACAATTTTAGGTACTGCCATTATCTCTTATGTTCTTATCTATGATAGCTACGAACAATTTGTGCTTAAAATACGTTTCCGTCGCATTTTATTACATAGGTAGATCTTTGACTACGATATTTAATGTGTTATTTACATTCCTGATATTGGGTGAAAAAACGTCAGCCCGATGCATAGTCTGTTGCTGTTTAATTATATTCGGTTTTTATTTGGGAGTTGATCAAGAACAAATTGCTGGTAAATTATTTCAAAATTTTTCAAGTTAACAACTGACCTACATCATAATGGCGTCCATTTATACTAACCTTTTTATGCTAAAATTTGGATATTCGTAACATTTCACGTTGACGAATTGCCTATTTTGGACAAGGTTGACATCTTTCCTTTATGCGGAATTGTGACAGATTGTGTTATTTTGGAGGTTATAGGTTAATATGTCGACAAGAAGTAGCAAACAGCGCCAGCATCTTTGATATTGTTTTTACATTATCCATAACAAATTATGGATTTCCAATCTAACATTGAAAATATTACGTGTTTTACGTTTGTAACAATAAAATTTAAATGTTTTATACGTAAAAATTTTACCGCGCATTGGTTCCGAACCGACGCGCTGTACTTCATTTAATATCATGTAATGCAAAACCTTTCGATTGTTCTTTTCCGATCCAATAAATCGACCCAGTAGGCATTACGCTTTGATTAGAACTGACACTGCAAAACGGGCTTAATATACAATGAGAATTTTAACAATACTTGGCAAGAAAAATCGGTTACTGTTGCTCGATTATGTACCTTGTCTAATTATTATCAGCTAGTTGTATAAATGTATGGAACCCATGAGAATATGATGTCATCCACTAACAATAACGGTCACTTGTTAAATTGAAAGATAGATTTTTACTCGGAATCATAGAAGACAAGCCCTACGTCATAAATCATTGCGTCTAGAACAACCCGTATTTGTAACATTAGTATAGCACACAATAAACGAATATTGATAAAACGGGTGTACTTTAATGATGTAATGTATTCATTACTATTGCATTCTATTCGGAACATTACGGTAAGATTAGGTGTTTTAGTACTTATGTGTCATTGGGTGACTATACTTGTATCTTACATACGGTATATCCAGTTCATTGACGACCTATAACAAATTCTTTTGAAATGCTAGCGGAATTACAACATTTAATATTATACTGAAGTATACGCTGGTTTTTTGAAGATGTACGGTTCGTATTCTGTGATTCTGACTTCATATAATCTGTTTTTACCTAAGGAAAAGATGTAATAAGTTAAATAAACATTTTAGGTAGCCTTTCAGTAGCGGGTACAATCTTTGGGGTATTAGGCTCATTATCCCTATCTCTGTATTCGATCTTCACAAAACGTGTGCTCCCAAAACTTAACCAAGAAGTCTGGTTACTCTCTTATTACAACAACATCTACTCCAGCATCATTTTGATACCCATCATCGTCGTGGCGGGTGAAGTTCCCGAAATCATAGGCTATGAAGGTTTGTTCGATATGTCATTTTGGTATATGATGATATTGGGCGGAATTTGTGGATTCGCCATAGGATTCTTCACGTCTCTTCAAATAAAGGTAAGTCGAATTCGATTTTCGTTTAATTCGATTGAATTTTGACAGGTGACAGCTGTCATATTCAAAATGCTTGTTTTACGCTGGGTTTCTGGTACGCTAGAGGTATCTTAGAGATATATGTCAGAGTTATCTATTTGTCACTGGCAGCTGTCACAATTTGAAGTACAATTTAAAAGTGTCGCCAATATTGCTAAAGAATTTGCTTAAAAAATAGCCTATTCTAATCAGAGAAGTATTTGAAAACACAGTATTATGAATGGATATACATACTTAAATATACGAACGCTCTTTAACGAAAAATATCACACTGTATTTGTATTGCGCCTGCTTTTTGTTGCTGTTGACCCGACAGGATCAATTGCTTTATGATTTTTTTTAATTAGCACAATGTCATGGCATTGTTACGAAGAACTCCAGTTATTGTTTCATTGTTAACAAGGCCATAAATTGGTAGTGATGATTATTGCGGTGTGGAAATGTTTAAGAGTTGAAGACCTTTGTTTGTTTTGCAGACATGTGAACATACACGAAGGCATTTTTATAAATTGAATGATTGTCTTTTAATCTTTATCTAAAAATGTTCTTGTCGTTTCCTGTTTCTTTTTTTTTTAAATTTTATTTGGGAAAGTGCATGAAAACAGATTTAAGACGTTTAATTAAACACGAGAAAACACAGAAGAAAGAAATTGCCGATTTAAAAGTAAAAGAGTTGTAAATACATTCTTTGTTATTTTTCAGACATGACGTCATCAACCTTTTTTTTTAACCCACACACAGGAATGTCGTTGTTAGTAAAAGGGAAAAAAAAACACGTTGTAATTATAGTACGTCTTTCTCAAAGGTTTTTTTTTTGTTTAATAGTCACGTAGAAGTCTTAAATTTAAGTACTGACCTACCACTCACTAATTTTCCAATTACTCACAACGATTATCCTGTTTAAGAATTCAACTCGTGTTTTAACCTCTTAAAATTAGGAGTAGCGAAAGTAAATTGGCTTACACCGCGAACTTTTAATAATAACATAATTGCGAATGAAAAAGACAGGTGACACAACTGTTAATTTGAATTTTTAACCTGATTTTTTGCTTAACAAGTTTTTGACGGATGCCGAAATGCGCATTATATCTAACTCTATAAGACACAATAGGCGTTTTGTCGCGAAGAACCGTTGACTTACCGAATGAACCTAAACCGTACTAATACCGTCTCTTTCTGGCATATACCATGTGATTCAAAATGATTGTCGTAAGAAAAAAACTGTTTTCCGGAAAAAATTATCTATACTTATTACCAATTTAATGAGCGAAGTTAGCTACATACAAATTTCATACATTAAATGAATTTTCTCGACATTTAGCGACATTGGCGTGCCTGTTGTAGTATCTTTCGATTATTTATCTTATAATTTTTTTCAAACCGTTTATATTTACATCTAATATCACCAACAATAGTATTTCTGAATACTGTAAGAAAATAAGTGAATTTATCTGTGGTAATAGCTCAACAAACAGGTAAAAAATCAATATTAACATTAAGTGAAATAGTTTATTACAGTTTATAATTTTACAGGCTTATCATACACTTCAGCGCAACGAGCTGTCAAAAGAAAGCTACATTTTCATCCCTATAAAGTTTCTACGGTACAGGAATTATTACCATTAGATCACGATAGGCGATTGGAATATTGTCACTGGTTTAATAACAATTTAAGGGACGATGACTTGCTAAACAAATCATTTCTCTCAGATGAAGCCTGGTTTTATCTAACGGGCTATATTAATTCACAAAACTATCGTATGTGGTCTGCAGAAAATCCACACGAATTTCGAGAAACGCAATTGCATCCCGTAAAAGTTGGAGTTTGGTTAGCTATGTCCAGGCAACGAATAATAGGGCCAATTTTCTTCGAGGAAACTGTAACAGCCCAACGTTACAAACAGATGTTGGAATTGTTTATTGCAGAGTTACAAGAAAATGAACTTGAAGCAGGTTATTTTCAGCACGATAATGCTCCAGCACATACTGCTCGACAATCCTGCCAATATATTCAACAGTTTTTTGCTGACAGGTTCGTTAGAGCACAAAGATCGCCTGATCTAACCCCATTAGATTACTTCATGTTTGGCTATCTAAAAAATAGGATCTATAGAAACCGCATGCATACCATAGAAGAACTGAGAAATGCCATTATCAATGCAGTACAGAGTATAACTGCACAACAACTAATCAATGTCTTCGAAAGCATGAAACGAAGAGTTGACGCTTGCATTAATGCTCATGGTGGACATTTTGAACACGCTCTTTAAACAATTTTTAAGTTTTGTCACTTAATAATTATACTATTTGTATCTTATAATTTAAAGTAATAAATAAATTTAGTTGAACACCAGTTAGTACTGAATTGTAATATTATAATTTCCTAAAGAGTTAAATTAATTACATTTCATTTTTACAAGCAGAAACCAATCCATAGTCGTTTATATAATGCGAGTTCAAATATAGGTTACGTTTTCCTTATTTATGACAGATCCGTTACTTTCTTGTGTTCCAACACTGACTTAGTTCAAACCTTCATTACAAACACGCGGCATATACCTACACCCTGCTACTATCTATAGGAGCGGAATTGACAATCATTTTGAATCTCTGTGTATGTCTTTTGCCGTACTCTTGCATCGCGAAAACGTTGGTTTTTGCAGTGAAGTTAAGGTTTATGTTTACAAGCAGCTGCCACATCTACCTCTTTGTGATTGGTAGTTATCTCCATCATTTCATTTTCACCTAAAGATTCCTCCATTTCTAACATTAGCAACATCAATTAATTAAATGATGTAGTAATTTAGTTAAAGAGCTTCTTAAAATATAAAAATTCAGAGCGAAGTAAAATTTAAAAACCAGAAAGGTATTTAGTATTTATTCATTTTTACAGCCTTTTAGGTTAGGTTCAGAACGGCTCTAACTAACCACATTACCCAACACGGTTCGGGATTTCGGCAACCATTGAAGTACAGTAATTTTCAAAATGTGTGTATTGCGGTTGAATCAACTTTACCTCGCGACAAAACGCCTAACATGAAGATTAAAATTCTTGAATTTTCGGAAATCGATTTAAGTTAACTGTTGATTGAATAAATAATAACGTGATGAGGATTTCCGGAATATTTTCCCTCCATGTGCAAACAAAGTTATGCAAAAGCCAATCAAAATAGTTCTTTTTGGCGCCAATGAAATAAAAATAAGTTTTCATTATATTGTGTAAACTATCAGTATAAAAACAGTTCAAAATAGGTAGTAAAAGTTATATTTAAACTTGAACTCATTAAAGTTAACAACAGAAAAAGAATGCTATATTTAAACACATATGTGATATATTTAGAATAATACTAAAGATAGTATAGCAGTTATCTTGTAAATGTGATAACCTTTTCTCTATAAATATTTACACTACAGGGATGAGTTTATGTGATTCTAAATATAAATCGTTTTATAAACGTAACTGTATACAGTAACAAATTAAATTAATCTTCTCGTTAGCACTATAACGTTTATTAGCTAATTTAATTTTGCTAAATAGATTTTAATGTGCAGAAATTAGCAATGGAACCATACATATTCCTATGTGTTAGAATAATTAAAACATCTATCTATAGTTATCACATAATGTTGTAATAGTTTTTATGCGTATATTGACAATAGAAAATTTTTGACCTATGTAGATATATGAATCACACATCTTTACATGTGTTAGAATAATTACCATTAATGCTTACTTGTTGGTGAATTTTCTAAAAACCTTTTGTGCATCTTTTTTATTTGACATTTGACAGTCAACGTCATTATAGTTTTGTAAAAATGATAAAACGTCACTTATTTAAAAAGGTTTAATACCAATTTGAATACATATAATATAAAACGAATGCGATTCTATTTAAAATAACAACGTCCACCTAACGTGGACTTCTCCATCACTTCTCGAATATTTTTCCACTTCCCTATATTCGCGAAAACCCTATATTCAATTTTTGAAAGTGTTGCCAACAGTTTTGTTTTTTTTTTCTCTCTATCTTTGCAATTCTTAATCATTTAGGTAACGTCAGCTTTAACCCACAACATATCAGGAACAGCCAAAGCTTGTGCCCAAACAATCTTAGCTACTTACTGGTACAGCCAAACGAAATCCTTCTTGTGGTGGTTCTCGAACGGTATAGTCCTGTTTGGAAGCGCAGCTTACGCCAGGATTAAACAGTTGGACATGGAGCGGAAGTATAAGGACTCCCCAAGTTATACCAAAGTTTAAGAATCGCTTAAAATACATTTTTGAAATGTTCTAATTTTAAGTGAAACGTAGTTTCTATTTCTATAGGTTATAATTGTAATATATTTTAATAATTTAATAAAACATGTGAACTGAGCTGTTCTAGTTTTAATACATTTTATATGTTTGATAATTTGCTAGCGATTACTTATAATAGAGATGTACTTGAAGAAGTAAAATTAAAAGTAGAGTATACCGCCACCATTGTTTCAACTTGATTTTTTTGGCATCAGAATGACTACGTTTTATCTTTAATATTTTTTTTGCAAAAAAACAATTTTATCTTTAGTTTTTTGTGAAAAAAAACCTGTTTATGAGAGCTGACTAGTACAGAAATGTTTTAGTTACGTTAAAAGTGTTAAGCGTAACAAAATGCGTAGATAGAGTTCGAAGACGTCAAAATTATCACTGTGTTAGTGACTTTGACAGGAGGAGGGAGGGAGTGGGAGGGGAGTAGAATTGTTGGCTATTGAGATGTTAGTTTATCCAATCGAACTAAGTGCCACAAGTAGATATCGACCATTTCATTTTGTCGGTGTCTAGAAGAGTACAGGAGTGTATTTTATCTACTGGGTCGCCAAACACATTATTATTATTTATTTTTTTTTCGTATTACATGTTAATAAAATTTCTTGCAAATGTTATCGTTTCATTTTTAATGTAAAACTATCACATTGCTAAAAAGATCAAGTTGAACAAATTATTCCTTCTAGGAATAGATGTAATACTTCTAATGGCACTGAGTATAATAATGCCACTACATAATATTCCGTTTAAACGTTATTTTTATTAATTTATTGACGATTTTTTTTACACGTGTGTAACACGTAACAAAGTAAAAAATGTCTACAATAAAGATATAACCTGGCATAAAAAAAGCCTTAAAATAAGGAAATTGCTCAACTTCCAGTATAACAAAAAGTTTCCTACAGAAATAAATATATTTGAACGATTCTTTGCGTGGGATTTTGTTATAATTTTTTTCATCACGTTATTCCAGCCGTAATAGATCGCAGATAAAAAAAGGTATAGAGAACGATTAGTCCAAAACACCCTATATATTATGTTCAGAAAGTATGTTGCGGCCCTTTCTCCAATGCACTACCTTTTTTTTTGTGGGAGCAGTCTGATACGAGTTCAGGAAGCACAGCAGCCAGCCTCTTGGCTTTCAATTAGTCTCCTATTTCTTTTACTTATTAAATTATAATAATAATAAGATTTATTGCCGAACGGATAAACCATTTAGAGGACAAAAATTAAATCAATACATTTTCGTATGTAAAAATTAATTCGTATATTTTAAGGGAAAATTTTACAAAAGTGCTTAAATTAAGACAGATGAGAAAAGATTCAATATAGAAAGAAAATCAGATTAATGTCGCAGAAGTTTGCAGCCAGAGAATATATCATTATAGTAAATGTTTGCCAATTTACACATGTTGAAGAGAGGTGCAGTATATAGCAGGTTGGTTTTGGAAGTGGGTAGTTTAAAGGTGACAGAATTACAGGAGCGGAACTGAGGTACGTAAAAATCCAACTTCGACAGCAAATCTAAGCATTCTATATCGCCATTCAGTAGTTTCCAAATAAATTGCGCTCCTTGCCTATCCAGGCGCTCTTTCAAAGAATAAAATTTTAGGCGTTGCAACAATAGCTGGTAGTCATATCCTCTAGGAGGATACTGTCCGTCTAATTTATAAATGACATATTTCAAAAATCTTCGCTGTACTTGCTCAAGTGTAAGTTGATGACACATAATAAGGAGACCATACAGGTGAGCTGCATTCCAGGCAGCTTACGACGGAAGAGAAGTATACTGATTTGAATAGTTGTCGTTATGGACATGAATAACAATATTTAAAAGGTTAAGTATTCCATTGTTTCTTCTGCAGGATTCATTATATTTCAGGCCGCTGAAAAATCTAATCGCTCTCTTCTAGTTTGAAAATTCTGCTCACATCAGTGGACACCCCCAGAACATCACACCATAATTAAGTGGGGAATAGAAATGAGTATGCTATGTTTGTGCCACCGCCATAGTAGCTACCTTTTTTACGCCTTCGTATAGCAAAAAGGGCTGACGACAATCTGGAATCGGGATCTCAATGTGCGCCGACCGCTTTAGTCTACTATCTAACGTTAAACCCAGAAACTTTGCTTGTTCGTTGGCGCCAAATGTTTCTTGTAGTACACATCAAACGTTGCTTTTTATCTGTGTTAATTTTTAATTTATTCGAGTTGAACCAGTTGGAAGCATCAACCACGACGTTACTTGATCTATTATTGAAATCCTGTTGTTGCCTCAAAAATCAGACAGAGGTCCAAGTATGGACCACTGCGGAACACCATACTTTATTTCCATCATATTTGAGAGCTTGTTGTCCCAGGCGGTAACCGGCTTTCTGTCGCTCATATAAGATCGTAACAATGCCCAAACATTTCCTTGCATTTTGAGATGCCCCATTCTTGCCTCGCCAAGCATCAACCACGACGTTACTTGATCTATTATTGAGATCCTGGAGATTAGTTGCCTCAACAATCAAAGACGTATCGTCCGCGTATAGGTATATATCGGAGCCTTCGACGTTGGCAGGAAGACCATGAGTGTATATAATGAACAACAGAGGCCCAAGTATGGATCCCTATGGAACACCATACTTTATTTCCATGATATTTGAGACCTTGTTGTCCCAGACGGTAACCTGCTTTTTTGTCGCTCATGTAAGATCGTAACAATGCCAAAACATTTCCTTGCATTTTGAGATGCTCCATTCTTGCCGCGCCAAGCATCAACCACGGCGTTACTTGATCTATTATTGAGGTCCTGCTGATTAGTTGCCTCAACAATCAAAGACGTGTCGTCCGCGTATAGGCATATATCGGCGCTTTCGACGTTGGCAGGAAGATCATTAGTGTATATAATGAACAACAGAGGCGCAAGTATAGACCCCTGCGGAACACCATACTTTATTTTCATCATATTTGAGACCTTGTTGTCCCAGACGCCCAGGAAACCATTCGGTGATGCAGATGTACTGGCTACATCGAATTTATATATTGACGTACAGGAGATGTAAAATAGAGATGTAAATGCGATAATCTACTATTTATATGCCTGCGATGTACCTGATACGGAACACAAACTATATAACAATTCTATGTACCTGTTATATAACATATTATATATTAACATGGTGTGGATGTAAGACAGATGTATGAATACGATATCTATTATTTATATGCCTGTGATGTACTTGATACAGAACACAAACTATATAACAATTCTATGTATCTGGTATATAACATATTAACATGGTGAGGATGTAAGACAGATATATGAATGCGATATCTATTATTTATATGTCTGTTATGTAGCTGATATAAAACATCAGGGAACATAAACTATGTAACAATTCTGCGTATGGTACATATTTTTTTATCGAAATGTGGCGTCACTAGAGATTTCGTACACCCCAAAGCCCGCTCTGCACTTTCTTCAAATTCTTGTCTATGTCGTCTAGGTCTAGAAATGGTCTAGAATATGTGCAACAACGTGTATCAGCTTGTGTGCATCGAATATATCTAGTGATAACTTCCAAGGGTATTTCCAAAATTTCAATTTTCTGCTGTTCCTTGAAGAATGTGATCAACACAGTTAATTTTGTAGGTTAAGCTGTTTTTGTTCTTGTAAAAGTTTTAACTCATATCATTTGCTAGGTTAGGTTAGTCACTTTTGCGGTCAAAATTTTATTGGTATTTGCTAGGTATATGTAAATATACTACATATTCTTACTTTTTAGATCATAAATTCCAGTACTTTATTGGTTAATACAATGGTCTTTTAATTTTCAGAGACTGTTAAGGTTTTGTAACACATACTACAAACTGTTACTGAAGTCAAATTAGAAGTTTAAAACGAACTCTCTATAAAATAGGATGGCTATTGTGAAGAAGTAAGAATTTGAAATATTTTAGAAGAAAAATGCTACATACTATTTGGAACACCGATTGACAGTAAATCACAAACCCTACAATTATTCCTCAGTCCTAGCCATCAACAACTAATGGATATGGTATCTGAGTACATCTTCGCAAGACATCTCATAATGTGATCCTTCGCTCCTCGGCCATCAATGCCAATGCCGTCAGTGTGGGCAATTTTTTTTATACCTTCGAACATGTCTCCACTTTATCCAAATATATTTTTAAATTATGGTATTCGAATATCATATAATTAACCACCAAAATGGAATTTGAATGTGTAGCTGTAGAATAGCTCAGGCTTTCTGAACAACGATAAACGAGAAACAGTGTACAAAAAATTATGTATGTATGTATTTTAACTTATATCATTAAAAACTAGTTTCATATAACTTGTGTTATTTTCTATACATTTTTTTTTGTTTGGTTTAGGTTGAAACTGTGTTCTGCAACTGCTTCTGGCGACGTATCGTTCTCGCTCGTATGAGATATCTTGAAGCTGCTACTTATGTTGCGGTGAACCACAGTTTCAGCTGTACAGCACATTAGTAGCAATACCTAAAGATGTCTCATTCAAGTGAGGACGAAATGTCGGTCACAGGTATTTGCAGGACACGGTTTCAACCCGGAAACCGAGTCATCGTGTCGATGTAACGTTGATATCGCCAGCATATACCTATTCAATATCGCCGGCATATACCTATTCAACATCGCTGGCATATACCTATTCAATATCGCTGGCATATACCTATTCAATATCGCCAGCATATACCTATTCAATATCGTTAGTATATCCTCAGAATGTGTACTTGTTGCGGACATAAGTCTCAACATGTAAGGCACATGCACGTTACTGAGTACATCACCAGGCTTGCGATATGTACATATTTACATCGCAGCGATGTACCTGATACATAACTTGGTTTCTTGGGCTGCTTTCTGTCGCTCATGTAAGATCGTAACAAAGCCAAAACATTTCCTTGCATTTTGAGATGCTCCATTCTTGCCTCGCCAAGCATCAACCACGGCGTTACTTGATCTATTATTGAGGTCCTGCTGATTAGTTGCCTCAACAATCAAAGACGTGCCGTCCGTGTATAGGCATATATCGGCGATTTCGACATTGGCAGGAAGATCATTAGTGTATATAATGAACAACAGAGGCCCAAGTATGGACCTCTGCGGAACACCATACTTTATTTCCATCATATTTGAGACTTTGTTGTCCTAGACGGTAACCTGCTTTCTGTCGCTCATGTAAGATCGCAACAAAGCCAAAACATTTCCTTGCATTTTGAGATGCTCCATTCTTGCCTCGCCAAGCATCAACCACGGCGTTACTTGATCTATTATTGAGGTCCTGCTGATTAGTTGCCTCAACAATCAAAGACGTGCCGTCCGCGTATAGACATATATCAGCGATTTCGACGTTGGCAGGAAGATCATTAGTGTACACAGAGATTCAAAATGATTGTCAATTCTGCTCCTATAGATAGTAACAGGGTGTAGGTATATGCCGCGTGTTTGTAATGAAGGTTTGAACTAAGTCAGTGTTGGAACATAAGAAAGTAAACGGATCTGTCATAAATAAGGAAAACGTAACCTATATTTGAACTCGCATTATATAAACGACTATGGATTGGTGTTTCTGCTTGTAAAAATGAAATGTAATTAATTTAACTTGCTAAATTATGATTTTACAATTCAGTACTAACTGGTGTTTAACTAAATTTATTTATTACTTTAAATTATAACATACAATTAGTATAATTACTAAGTGACAAAACTGCATCTCTCAGTTCTTCTATGGTATGCATGCGGTTTCTATAGATCTTATTTTTTAGATAGCCGAAAATGAAGTAATCTAATGATCAGGCGATCTTGGTGGCCATCTTTGTGCTCTAACGAAACTGTCAGCAAAAAACTGGTGAAGATATTGGCAGGTTTGTCGAGCAGTATGTGCTGGAGCATTATCATGCTGAAAATAACCTGCTTCAAGCTCATTTTCTTGTAACTCTGCAATAAACAATTCCAACATCTGTTGGTAACGTTGGGCTGTTACAGTTTCCTCGAAGAAAATTGGCCCTATTATTTGTTGCCTGGACATAACTAACCAAACTCCAACTTTTACGGGATGCAATTGCGTTTCTCGAAATTCGTGTGGATTTTCTGCAGACCAGATACAATAGTTTTGTAAATTGATATAGTCTGTTAGATAAAACCAGGCTTCATCCGAGAAAAATGATTTGTTTAGCAAGTCATCGTCCTTTAAATTGTTATTAAACCAATGACAATATTCCAATCGCCTATCGTGATCTAATGGTAATAATTCCTGTACCATAGAAACTTTATAGGGATGAAAATGTAACTTTCTTTTGACAGCTCATTGCGCTGAAGTGTATGATAAGCCTATAAAATTATAAAATGTAATAAACTATTTCACTTAATATTAAGATTGATTTTTTACCTGTTTGTTGAGCTATTACCCCAGATAAATTCCCTTATTTTCTTACAGTATTCAGAAATACTATTGTTGGTGATATTAGATGTAAATACAAACGATTTGAAAAAAATTATAAGATAAATAATCGAAAGATACTACAACACGCACGCCAATGTCGCTAAATGTCAAGAAAATTCATTTAATGTATGAAATTTGTATGTAGCTAACTTCGCTCATTAAATTGGTAATAAGTATAGATAATTTTTTCCGGAAAACAGTTTTTTTCTTACGACAATCATTTTGAATCACATGGTATATAATGAACAACAGAGGCGCAAGTATAGACTCCTGCGGAACACCATACTTTATTTTCATCATATTTGAGACCTTGTTGTCCCAGACGGTAACCAGTTCTCTCCTGTTATTCCTAAACACGCAAGCCTCTGTATCTCGCCAAGTTATAGCAGTTAGCTGCTGCACCTTTATCCACCATAATAGGTGATCATGGATCTGGCCACCGTGATGTATGTCCAATCAATATACCCACCTAAGAAATGCATACATCCTAGATAATGTTATAATAATTCCACCCTCCTATCAACAACAGTAGATACAATAACAGCATGCGGTCGCATCCACACCGTATCAGAGGGGTTCAGGACCTCGCTTGAACCCTAGTCGCGCAATCGACGACCCGACCATCGCCAGCCGTCGCGCTCTGACGTCACCGAGGGAAAAATCAATTGAAATCAGTCATTATAGCAGTCGCGAACGCGGCACGCGAATCTCCGTATAGTCGCTCTCATTCCGTAGTATAGAGTCGACCAGGAGTCGATGCGAGCCACTACGCACCACCGTCTTGTTTTTCCGCAGTGGCGGATTTGAGGCGGACAGAGCCGCAGTTCGCGCGACGACACGGGAGATAAAACAGTCGATAGTTTATAGGGATACGCGCGTCGTCGAAAACGCTGCTGGCACTGGTCGTCGTGTAGAACCGCGTTCGGAGAGTTGTTATTGTTAGAATCGAGTGTTGCAGAGTGAGAGGTGTTCACACGCGACAAACGGAAACATCTCCAGATTATCATCCTGAGGGGAAAAGTGTCTATGAGGCGATACAGTTCCCAATCCCGTCGAAACCCATGAATGTGAGTAGTCGTGTGGCGTCCGGAATGTTCTTCTACCATCGAAATCGCGTGTTTCTCTTTAAAACATCGACGTATTATGCACTACCGCCCACCTTTATAATAATACATTATGTCCGTCCGCTGTTTAATCACAATTTAACCCAATTAAAATCAATGGTAGATGCGAGTGAGTACTCTAGCAAATTGAACAAAACATGTTCGTTCTTCGCAACACGCAAAATGCGTTAATTAACGCCACTGTATTAATGTAAATTTCAATCGCTATATTTACATTCAACAACAAACAGCATACCAGCATACTGTTAACTCAATCAAAATAAACTGAAAATCATTAGATTTAAAAATCACGCGTCATTACAGCTGTCAAATTTATTAAACGGCGGTCAGAATAACATTCTTACGATTTAACGACAAATAACGCTTAGGTGTGCGTAGATTATATTAAATACACAATACAACAAAAATTCATCCACTTACCTTTAATTGATTAACAAAAGTTCCCCATTTTTTTTTATGAACACAATGACAACAAACATTTCATTTTGATTGCAATTTTAATAACCCAAAAGCAAAACTAAAGACTGCGACACCTATAATCGTCATTTGAATACCACGAATTGAGAATATCGCCGACAGATGGGGTAAAATATCTAAACACATGTCAAATACGAAATCTTTTATATTCGGATAAAGTATTGCCGATTTAAACACTCATTCAACTGGAATCTCACATAAATAAGATCGTAAAATAAATCAAAAGCTGGTCGTTTAGTGCATTTTTAGTATTCCATCGTCGGCCGTAGCCGTCGTCATAAATAACATCCAGTTGTCTCTCTACGGGAGCCTTGATCCACTCCATTTAATACCAATTCCCGATGCACTGCGAAACGCTTAAATTGGCTTAAATCGTCCTCAATTGGCCGTTGCGTTTTCGCATGCCATGTTTCGCTTTCGTTAACCGAACAAACGTCGGTCGACCGAGACCGAACTTAATTAAAAAGGTGGCCTTACAGTTGAAAAACGGTGCGTAAAGACGCGTCAAGTTGACGAAGTAATTATCTGTTTTATTGGCGGGTTTTTAAACAGACTGTCGATAAAATAACGCGGGATATTTATAATTTCGCCATTAAAGTGGTTTTAAAAAAGCAGCTAAAACAAGTCAATTTTATTTTTATATAGAGCGTTGAACGACAGCTTTTAATTTCTTGCTATGACGTCATCACTTATATTTTAATGATACTTTTCTCAACAGAAATAAATTCTCTGCTCTTTGCTGAATACCTGAAGTTTCCACAGGTGAATATTTTCCTACGCTTTTTATGATATAGTGTTTTCTGAAAAAATGTCTAACGACGTTTTTTTGACAAAACTTATTTCGATATCTAAAGAGCGGCGATTGAATATTTCAAAAATTGATTAGATCTCCGTAAACGTGTGCGTAAAGGTTTTAATAGAGTTGTTGCGGCTGAAATGATGTTTTTATTTCTTTTTAGAGGCCCCTAGACGACGTTTCTCTATTTCTTGTTTTCAAGCTAGATTCATCAGTTTTTTCCCTATGCTATTTTTTCCCAACAATAATTAATTCTCTGTCTTGCCGAACGGTGATATACACTGGGATTTTTTCGTTACTTTTAACTTGATACATATGTTTCCTGAAAAAAACTTTTTTTTTTTTTAGACAAAAATAATTTCGAAGTTTAAAGCGGAAATTGAATTCAAAAATTGACGATCACTGGCCACGTGCGCTTGCTGTATTGCCAGACATTGCATTGTTAATCAAAATTAAGAGAAAAGCAAAGCAATAGCAAAACTCAGACAAACAAACGACAGCCACATATGTGGCCATATTTTCATAGCTACTGAAAAACAGTGGGCGGCTCGTGAGTGGATGAAAGTGGTGGGCACAAAATAAACTTACTTATTTTTTGTACATAAATCCATTCTCCTATTTTTGATGCTGAAAAGACGTCTACGACTTTGTGTAAAAATGCGTTCAGTGGATTTCTGACATTGTGCTTCTCAGAAAAGCTTTACTGCGTTTTGAAGGTGGAAAAACATCGTTCACATTCTGCTGTCGACATATGCATTGTAAAATAATATCCAACAGTTTGTATGTTCC
>RXPK01000263.1:1694864-1741420 GCA_004143645.1 Protaetia brevitarsis | reverse complement strand
CCAATAAAACTGCCATCCATCACCCAACAATTACTCGGCCCGATTATCTAAAAACATAATTGAACGGAAATCATTAGTTCATTTCTAGTGCCAAAAAACACGATGGAAAAATCAGGGACCGATTCACCAATACCTTCTAATTTCATTTATGCGGTTTACCTGGCAGTAAATACAACATCTTTGAATCACAAAACCTCTACCATGCTTGAGCTGTCCGGCTTCTGGATGTGGTAAAATTTAAAACCGATTTTAGATGGGTTAAATCCAAAGATACCTCATCAAAAAATGATATTACGCTTGTCTGTAATGCAAGATTTGTTATCGAACGAGGAAATGTCCTTATTGCCCAATACTGAGAAATGACTTTTTAAAGTTTGTTTAATACCACTTTTATTTTTTTTGTGTTATTATTATATTTGTAAATTTTTATTACAATCGTTTGTGTGTTTATAAAAATCCTTTGCTTTTAAGACAGAGAAAATACTTACCGTGTTATTCATTCATGCTAACAAAATGCATATTATCTAAGATATTAATTCGACATAGGATTCTTAACAACTTAAACTATACACATATTCTATCCAATTGGCGTTGTAGAATAATGAACCAATTAGCGCCATATGGATAATCTGCCACAAACACGACTACAATAAATTTTAAAAATAAGTGTTCATTTTATAGTGATTGTATTATCATTCCAAATGCGGTTCGTCATAGGGGATATAAAATGAATATTATTTTTTGTTAAATTACAATAATGCGTGGAACGTTTTTAATTCAAATTACACTGTCCTACACATTTTTTCTCTCATAACACCATCATCTTGAAATTCATAATATGAAGGTTTATATTTTAGAATATTTTGAGCAAATCTCAAGAAAATTCAATTCATATTCAGCATAAAATCCCGATTAATTATGGAATATATTACCGAAAAGATTTACTAAAATTATCCTAAAAACGTTTTAATGAGATATGGGAAAAGATAGCTAAAATTTTTGAAAAGAAAGTGTAACCTCTATATGTAAATATTATAAATTTTGTAGTACAACAATAAAAATACATATATTTCATCTACACTATATAAAATTATATTTAATCACACTAAATATTCATCTAACCACTAATAAATGCATATTTACAAACTATCAACTATCAAACACAACAAAAGCGTGGGTCTCTACGCTTTGAGCAGCATCCTGCACAGCTTGACTAGCTTTCTGGACATATTCATTGTCCTAGGAAGGAAAAAAAATTGTCCAAAATCAATATCAATCAGTCAAAAAAAAAGAAATAATTTGACTACTCACCCCGGGCGAATCCCTAGTCACTCTGTGATTCGTCGTGGAGCCCACAATTATTGCAAAAGTTAAAAAAGTGATTCTACGAAATCTATGTGATTTTTGTTTATCTCCAAAACGTCTACTCACCTGGCACAGCATGAAAGCGATGAGAAACGTTGAAAGAATCTTTATAGCCATTTTGTAGATATTTTAGACCGTATGTAGACGATGTATCACTGCAGGAGATTTAAATCTGACTAAGAAAGGAATAACAGCCAAATTGCTTCTAATTAAGTTAATATATTCATGCTAGATAAGGATTGTTTATACGCTATTGCCAGCGGACTGGTACTTGTATATAATTGTCTGAGTATTATACAAGCTGTCCTATCGAAGACTCGATTTTTGATTACGGCTCTATTTTTGTTTTAGAAAAACGTCTTTTGATACAAAAAGTTTTATAGGAATTCAATACGTGCGCACTAAAAAAAATTAGCGTAATTTTTTTTTTGGAAAAAATTTTATGACATGAAAACCTGGATGTCTAGAAAAAGATTCACATTTTATATGTCGTTGGCTTTATCAGTTGTTTTTTAGTTTTTGTTTTTAAGAGGTGCTTTACAATTAAATTAGTGATTGCTATACCCATTGCTAATTTTTTAATCTTAATTTTCTTGTGGAGTTCAACAAATTAAATTTGTGTTGCAAATATTAATGAGCACATTTACTTATTTAGAAAAGAACAACTTGCATTAACAACTGTTTACAATATTATTTGCGTTTATATACATAACAAACATTATAAGATAGCAATTTTTTCCTCAATCTTAGTTACTGTTAAAATATTTGTTTTTGAATTTGATACATTTAATACTTTCTCATTTCTACTGCCTGAAGCTGCTATACTACTTAAAGACAGTTTTTAAACAGACCAAATGTTGGCCATATTTTAAGAAAATAGAAGAATGGCATTGGACTACACAGGTGCTAGTTAAATATATATTTCTTGAAAATACAATAAACTGAGGGTTAATAAAATAAATACTCTCTTTACGAATTTAATTGCTTTAAGAACAGGTCAATTTTTGATTTTAGCAAAAAGTCTTTTATGCAAAAGTTTTATAGAATTCAATACTGCGCACTAAAAGAATTAGGTAATTTTTCTTGGTAAAAATTTTATGACATGGAAACCTGGATTTCTAGAAAAATGATATCACATTTATATGTCGTTCGCTTTATAAGTTTTTTTTTTTTGTTTTTAAGAGTTGTTTTATAATTAAAATTAGTAATTGCTATACCCATTGCTATTTATTAATCATTTTCTTGTGCAGTTCAACAAATTAAATTTGTGTTGCAAATATTAATGAAACATTTACTTATTTTAGAAAAGAACAACTTGCATTAACAACCATTTACAATATTATTAATTTATGGCGGTTTACCTGGCAGTAAATATAACATCTTGAAGTCACAAGATGCTCTACCGTGCTTGAGCTGTTCCGCTTCTGCATGTGGTAAAATTAAAACCGATTTAGATGGGTTAAATTTAAAGATACCTACATCAAAAAGTGATTGTCAGGCTTGTGGTAATTGCAAGATTTGTTCGAACGGTAGAAGATGTCCTTATTACGCGCCACATACTGGAGAACTGACTTTTTAAATTTTGTTTAATATCACTTTTATTTTTTTTAGTGTTATTATTATATTGTAAGATTATTTATTCAATTCGTGTTGTATGTTTTATATAATAAATCCTTTGTGCTTGTTTAAGACAGAGAAAACACTTACCGTGTTATTCACTTCAATGCTAGCAAAATTGGCATATTATCTAATGATATTTATATTCGACAATAGGATTTTGTAACAACTTAAACTATACTACATATTTATCCAATGCCGTTGTAGAAATAATGAGTCAATTATGCCTCTCAGTATGGAATAATTCTGCCATATACAAGACGGACAACAACATTTTTAAAAGCATTAAGTGTTTCCATTTTTTATTAGTTGATTGGTATTATCATTCCAATGCCGGTTCGTCATAGGAGGCTGATAAAATGAATATTATTTTTTTTGTATAAGTACAATAATGCGTGGACACTGTTTATTTGCCAAATTACACTGTACAACACATTTCTTTTCTCATACACCATTACGTCTTTGAAATTTTCAATAATATGAAGGTTTAATATCTTTAGGAATATTTTGAGCAAATCTCAAAGGAAAATCAATTCATAATTTCAGCAATAGAAATCCCGATTAATTTATGGAGATTATACAGAATGGATTTACTAAAATTATCCCTAAAAACGTTTTAATTTAGATATGGGAAAGATAGCTAAAGATTTTTGGAAAATGAAAGTGTAACCTCTATATGTAAATATAAATTTTTATTTACATACAATAAAAGAAATATATTTCATCTACAATAATAAAATATATTTCATCTACACTACATTTCATCTACACTAAATATATTTCATCTACACTAATAAAATGCATATTCTACAAACTAATCAGCACTCTCCTTGACTTTATCCACAACATCCTTACCCTGGGCCTCTACGTTTTGAGCAGCATCCTGCACAGCTTCACTAGCATTCTGGATATATTGATTTTCATAGGAAAGGAAAAAATTGTCCAAAATCAATATCAATCAGTCAGAAAAAAAGAAATAATTTGACTACTCACCCCGGGCGAATCCCTAGTCACTCTGTGATGCGTCGTGGAGCCCACAATTATCTGCAAAAGTTAGAAAAGTGATTCTAGCGAAATGCTATGTGATTTTTGTTTATCTCCAAAACGTCAACTCACCTGGCACAGCATGAAAGCGATGAGAAACGTTGAAAGAATCTTTATAGCCATTTTGTAGATATTTTAGACCGTATGGAGACGATGTATCACTGCAGAAAGTTTAACTCTGACTAAGAAAAGAATAACGGCCAAGTTGCTTCTAATTAAGTTAATATATTCATGCTAGATGAGGACCGTTTATACGCAATTGCCAGCGGACTGATACTTGCATATAGTTGTGTGAGTATTATACAAGCTGCTCCATCGAAGACTCGGTTTTTGATTACAGGTCAATTTTTGATTTTAGCAAAAAGTCTTTTATGCAAAAAGTTTTATAGAATTCAATACTGCGCACTAAAAGAATTAGGTAATTTTTCTTGGTAAAAATTTTTATGACATGGAAACCTGGATTTCTAGAAAAATGATATCACATTTATACGTCGCTCGCTTTATAAGTTTTTTTTTTGTTTTTAAGAGTTGCTTTACAATTAAAATTAGTAATTGCTATACCCATTGCTATTTATTAATTATTTTCTTGTGGAGTTCAACAAATTAAATTTGTGTTGCAAATATTAATGAAACATTTACTTATTTTAGAAAAGAACAACTTGCATTAACAACTGTTTACAATATTATTGCGTTTATGTACATAACAAACATTATAAGAAAGCATATTTTTCGTCAATCTTAGTTAGTGCTAAAATATTTGTTTTTGAATTTGATACATTTAATACTTTCTCATTTCTACTGCCTGAAGCTATGCTACTTAAAGACAGTTTTTAAACAGACCAAATGTTGGCTATATTTTAAGAAAATAGAAGAATGGCATTGGATTGCACAGGTGCTAGCTAAATATATATTTCTTGAAAATACAATAAACTGAGGGTTAATAAAATAAATCTCTTTACGAATTTAATTGCTTTAAGAATTTTATAAATAATCTTAAAACTGTTTTTGATATTTTTTTAGCAGATAAAAGAAATTTTATAATAATATAATATTAAGAATACTAAAAAATTACTGTGAAGAAACCAGCTCTTGTAGATGATCAAGTTGTCAATGTTTCCCATGTGATATGGATATCTGGCCTGATCATTGCAACTTGAGCTCTAGCGTGAAAAAGGCAGCAGCTATTGATGGCCGCAAGATAATGGATGTTAAGCTTTTATATAATAAATTCTTTGTGCTTATTTAAGACAGAGAAAATAGGTATAGTGTTGTTCATTTCAATGCAAACAAAATTGGCATATTATCTAATGATATTTATATTCGACAATAGGATTTTGTAACAACTTAAACCATACTACATATTTATCCAATGTGGGTTGTAGAAATAATGAACCAATTATGCCTCTCAGTATGGAATAATTCTGCCATATACAAGACGGACAACAACATTTTTAAAAGCATTAAGTGTTTCCATTTTTTATTAGTTGATTGGTATTATCATTCCAATGCCGGTTCGTCATAGGACGCTGATATAATGAATATTATTTTTTTTGTATAAGTACAATAATGCGTGGACACTGTTTGTTTGCCAAATTACACTGTCCAACACATTTTTTTTGTCTCTTTTACCATTACGCTTTTCAAATTTTCAATAATATGGCAGTGTAGTATCTTTAGGAATATTTTGAGCAAATCCCAAAGGAAAATCAATTCATAATTTCAGCAATAGAAATCCCGATTAATTTATGGAGATTATACAGAATAGATTTACTAAAATTATTCCTAAAAACGTTTTAATTTAGATATGGGAAAGATAGCTAAAGGTTTTTGGAAAAAATAGTGTAACCTCTATATGTAAATATAAATTTTTATTTACATACAATAAAAGAAATATATTTCATCTACACTACATTTCATCTACACTAATAAAATGCATATTCTACAAACTAATCAGCACTCTCCTTGATTTTATCCACAACATCCTTACCCTGGGCCTCTACGTTTTGAGCAGCATCCTGCACAGCTTCACTGGCATTCTGGACATATTGATTTTCATAGGAAAGGAAAAAATTGTCCAAAATCAATATCAATCAGTCAAAAAAAGAAATAATTTGGTTACTCACCCCTGGCGAATCTCTAATTACTCTGTGATTCGTCGTGGAGCCCACAATTATCTGCAAAAATTAAAAAAGTGATTCTAGCGAAATCCTATGTGATTTTTGTTTATCTCCAAAACATGGACTCACCTGGCACAGCATGAAAGCGATGAGAAACGTTGAAAGAATCTTTATAGCCATTTTGTAAATATTTTAGACCGTATGGAGACGATGTATTACTGCAGAAAGTTTAACTCTGACTAAGAAAAGAATAACGGCCAAGTTGCTTCTAATTAAGTTAATATATTCATGCTAGATGAGGACCGTTTATAGGCTATTGTCAGTGGGCTGGTACTTGTATATATTTATGTGAGTATTATACAGATTGCCCCATCGAAGACTCGGTTTTTGATTACAGGTCAATTTTTGATTTTAGCAAAAAGTCTTTTATGCAAAAGTTTTATAGAATTCAATACTGCGTACTAAAAGAATTAGGTAATTTTTTTTGGTAAAAATTTTATGACATGGAAACCTGGATTTCTAGAAAAATGATATCACATTTATATGTCGTTCGCTTTATTAGTTTTTTTTAGTTTTTGTTTTCAAGAGTTGCTTTACAATTAAAATTAGTGATTGCTATACCCATTGCTATTTATTAACCTTAATTTTCTTGTGGAGTTCAATAAATTAAATTTGTGTTGCAAATATTAATGAAACATTTACTTATTTTAGAAAAGAACAACTTGCATTAACAACTGTTTACAATATTATTGCGATTATGTACATAACAAACATTATAAGAAAGCATGTTTTTCCTCAATCTTAGTTAGTGCTAAAATATTTGTTTTTGAATTTGATACATTTAATACTTTCTCATTTTTACTGCCTGAAGCTATGCTACTTAAAGACAGTTTGTAAACAGACCAAGTGTTGGCTATATTTTAAGAAAATAGAACAATGACATTGGATTACACAGGTGCTAGCTAAAATATATTTCTTGAAAATACAATAAACTGAGGGTTAATAAAATAAATAATCTCTTTACGAACATAATTGCTTTAAGAATTTTATAAATAATCTTAAAACTGTTTTTGATATTTTTTTAGCAGATAAAAGAAATTTTATAATAATATAATATTTAAGAATACTAAACAACTACTGTGAAGAAACCAGCTCTTGTAGATGATCAAGTTGTCAATGTTTCCCCATGTGATATGGATTTCTGGCCTGATCATTGCAACTTGAGCTCTAGCGTGAAAAAAGGCAGCAGCTATTGATGACCGTAAGATAATGGATGTTAAGCTTTTATATAATAAATTCTTTGTGCTTATTTAAACAGAGAAAATAGGTATCGTGTTGTTCATTTCATTGCTAGCAAAATTGGCATATTATCTAATGATATTTATATTCGACAATAGGATTTTGTAACAACTTAAACTATACTACATATTTATCCAATGTCGTTGTAGAAATAATGAATCAATTATGCCTCTCAGTATGGAATAATTCTGCCATATACAAGACGGACAACAACATTTTTAAAAGCATTAAGTGTTTCTATTTTTTATTAGTTGATTGGTATTATCATTCCAATGCCGGTTCGTCATAGGACGCTGATAAAATGAATATTATTTTTTTTGTATAAGTACAATAATGCGTGGACACTGTTTATTTGCCAAATTACACTGTTCAACACATTTTTTTTCTCATACACCATTACGTCTTTGAAATGTTCAATAATATGGAAGTTTAGTATCCTTAGGAATATTTTGAGCAAATCCCAAAGGAAAATCAATTCATAATTTCAGCAATAGAAATCCCGATTAATTTATGGAGATTATACAGAATAGATTTACTAAAATTATTCCTAAAAACGTTTTAATTTAGATATGGGAAAGATAGCTAAAGATTTTTGGAAAAAAAGTGTAACCTCTATATGTAAATATAAATTTTTATTTACATACAATAAAAGAAATATAATTCAACTACACTAATAAAATATATTTCATCTACACTAAATATATTTCATCTACACTAATAAAATGCATATTCTACAAACTAATCAGCACTCTCCTTGATTTTATCCACAACATCCTTACCCTGGGCCTCTACGTTTTGAGCAGCATCCTGCACAGCTTCACTGGCATTCTGGACATATTGATTTTCATAGGAAAGGAAAAAATTGTCCAAAATCAATATCAATCAGTCAAAAAAAAGAAATAATTTGACTACTCACCCCGGGCGAATCCCTAGTCACTCTGTGATTCGTCGTGGAGCCCACAATTATCTGCAAAAGTTAGAAAAGTGATTCTAGCGAAATCCTATGTGATATTTGGTTATCTCTAAAACGTCGACTCACCTGGCACAGCATGAAAGCGATGAGAAACATTGAAAGAATCTTTATAGCCATTTTGTAGATATTTTAGACCGTATGAAGACGATGTATCACTGCAGAAAGTTTAACTCTGACTAAGAAAAGAATAACAGCCAAGTTGCTTCTAATTAAGTTAATATATTCATGCTAGATGAGGACCGTTTATAAGCAATTGCCAGCGGACTGATACTTGCATATAGTTGTGTGAGTATTATACAAGCTGCTCCATCGAAGACTCGGTTTTTGATTACAGGTCAATTTTTGATTTTAGCAAAAAGTCTTTTATGCAAAAAGTTTTATAGAATTCAATACTGCGCACTAAAAAAGAATTGGGTAATTTTTTTTGGTAAAAATTTTATGACATGGAAACCTGGATTTCTAGAAAAATGATATCACATTTATATGTCGTTCGCTTTATAAGTTTTTTTTTGTTTTTTTGTTTTTAAGAGTTGCTTTACAATTAAAATTAGTGATTGCCATACCCATTGCTATTTATTAATCTTAATTTTCTTGTAGAGTTCAACAAATTAAATTTGTGTTGCAAATATTAATGAAGCATTTACTTATTTTAGAAAAGAACAACTTGCATTAACAACTGTTTACAATATTATTGCGTTTATGTACATAACAAACATTGTAAGAAAGTATATTTTTCCTCAATCTTAGTTACTGCTAAAATATTTGTTTTTGAATTTGATTCATTTAATACTTTCTCATTTTTACTGCCTGAAGCTGTGTTACATAAAGATAGTTTGTAAACAGACTAAGTGTTTGCCATATTTTAAGAAAATAGAACAATTACATTGGATTACACAGGTGCTAGCTAAAATAGATTTCTTGAAAATGGAATAAACTGAGGGTTAATAAAATAAATAATCTCTTTACGAACTTAATTGCTTTAAGAATTGTATAACTAATCTTATAACTGTTTTTGATAATTTTTTAGCAGATAAAAGAAATTTTATAATAATACAATATTTAGATAGAATAAAATACTAAACAACTACTGTGAAGAAACCAGCTCTTGTAGATGACCAAGTTGTCAAGTTGTCAATGGTTGTACTGAAGCTAATGACGACAGAGAGATAAAAGATAGAAGAGAAGGTTATAGTTATGATCTTAAAAATAAGGATTCTACAAAAGGTGAATGCGTTAATTTTAAACCCGGTCCAAATAAAAACCACCAGCGCCCTTCCTGAAACCTAGGAGATGCTTCTGAACCGAATTTGGTAAAGCTCATAGAGGTTATACCAATCAAACTGCTATCCAATCAACCCATACAATTACCTCTGCCCTGATTATCGAAAACATATATTGAACAGAAATCATTCAGTTCATTCTGGTACCCAAAATTCCACCTAAATGTGAAGAATCAGGACCGATTCACCAGATACCTTCTCATTTAATTTATAGCGGTTTACCTGGCAGTAAATATAACATCCTGAAGTCACAAGAACCTCTACTATGCTTGAGCTGTTCCGCTTCTGGATGTGGTAAAATTAAAACCGATTTAGATGGGTTAAATCCAAAGATACCTTCATCAAAAAGTGACTGTCACGCTTGTGGTAATTGCAAGATTTGTTCGAACGGTAGAAGATGTCCTTATTGCGCGCCATATACTGGAGAACTGACTTTTTAAATTTTGTTTAATATCACCTTTATTTCTGTTAGTGTTATTATTATATTGTAAGATTATTTATTTAATTCGTGTTGTGTGTTTTATATAATAAATCCTTTGTGCTTGTTTAAAACAGAGAAAATACTTACCGTGTTGTTCATCTCATTGCTAGGAAAATTGGCATATTATCTAATGATATTTATATTCGACAATAGGATTTTGTAACAACTTAAACTATGCTACATATTTATCCAATGTCGTTGTAGAAATAATGAATCAATTATGCCCTCTAAGTATGGAATAATTCTGCCATATACAAGACGGACAACAACATTTTTAAAAGCATTAGGTAAGTGTTTCCATTTTTTATTAGTTGATTGGTATTATCATTCCAATGCCGGTTCGTCATAGGAGGCTGATAAAATAAATATTATTTTTTTTTGTATAAGTACAATAATGCGTGGACACTATTTATTTGCCTAATTACACTGTCTAACATATTTTTTTCCTCATACACCATTACGTTTTTCCAATTTTCAATAATATGGAAGTTTAGTATCTTTAGGAATATTTTGAGCAAATCCCAAAGGAAAATCAATTCATAATTTCGACAATAGAAATCCCGATTAATTTATGGAGATTATACAGAATGGATTTACTAAAATTATTCCTAAAAACGTTTTAATTTAGATATGGGAAAGGTAGCTAAAGATTTTTGAAAAAAAAAGTGTAACATCTATATGTAAATATAAATTTTTATTTACACACAATAAAAGAAATATATTTCATTTACACTAATAAAATATATTTCATCTACACTATATTTCATCTATACTAAATATATTTCATCTACACTAATAAAATGCATATTCTACAAACTAATCAACACTCTCCTTGATTTTATCCAAAAGAACCTTACCCTGGGCCTCTACGCTTTGAGCAGCATCCTGCACAGCTTGACTAGCTTTCTGGACATATTCATTGTCCTAGGAAAGAAAAAAATTGTCCAAAATCAATATCAATCATTCAAAAAAAGGAATAATTTGGGTACTCACCGCGGGCGAATCTCTAATTACTCTGTGATTCGTCGTGGAGCCCACAATTATCTGCAAAAGTTAGAAAAGTGATTCTAGCGAAATCTTATGTGATTTCTGTTTATCTCCAGAACGTCGACTCACCTGGCACAGCATGAAAGCGATGAGAAATGTTGAAAGAATCTTTATAGCCATTTTGTATATATTTTAGACTGTATGGAGACGATGTATCACTGCAGAAAGTTTAACTCTGACTAAGAAAAGAATAACGGCCAAATTGCTTCTAACTAAGTTAATATATTCATGCTAGATGAGGACCGTTTATAGGCTATTGTCAGTGGGCTGATACTTGCATATAGTTGTGTGAGTATTATACAAGCTGCTCCATCGAAGACTCGGTTTTTGATTACAGGTCAATTTTTGATTTTAGCAAAAAGTCTTTTATGCAAAAGTTTTATAGAATTCAATACTGCGCACTAAAAAAGAATTGGGTAATTTTTTTTGGTAAAAATTTTATGACATGAAAACCTGGATTTCTAGAAAAATGATATCACATTTATATGTCGTTGGCTTTATCAGTTTTTTTTAGTTTTTGTTTTTAAGAGTTGCTTTACAATTAAAATTAGTGATTGCTATACCCATTGCTATTTATTAATCTTAATTTTCTTGTGGAGTTCAACAAATTAAATTTGTGTTGCAAATATTAATGAAGCATTTACTTATTTTAGAAAAGAACAACTTGCATTAACAACTGTTTACAATATTATTGCGTTTATATACATAACAAACATTATAAGAAAGCATATTTTTCGTCAATCATAGTTAGTGCTAAAATATTTGTTTTTGAATTTGATACATTTAATACTTTCTCAATTCTACTGCCTGAAGCTATGCTACTTAAAGACGGTTTTTAAACAGACCAAGTGTTTGCCATATTTTAAGAAAATGGAAGAATAACATTAGATTACACAGGTGCTAGCTAAAATATTTTTCTTGAAAATACAATAAACTGAGGGTTAATAAAATAAATAATCTCTTTACGAACTTAATTGCTTTAAGAATTTTATAAATAATCTTAAAACTGTTTTTGAGAATGTTTTAGCAGATAAAAGAAATTTTATAGTAGTACAATATTTAAGAATATTAAGCAACTATTGTGAAGAAATCAGCTCTTGTAGATGATCAAGTTGCCAAAGTTTCCCCATGCGATATAGATTTCTGGCCTGATCATTGCAACTTGAGCTCTAGCGTGAAAAAGGCAGCAACTATTGATGACCGCAAGATAATGGATGTTAAGCCTTGTAAAGACGAATCATTTTCAATAAATGGTTGTACTGAAGCTAATGACTACAAAGAGATAAAAGATAGAAAAGAAGGATATAGTTATGATCTTGAAAATAAAGATTCTACAAAAGGAGAACACGTTAATCCTAAAGCAGGTCCAAATAAAAACCATCAGCGCCTTTCCACAAACCCAGGAGATGCTTCTGAACCGAATTTGATAAAACCCATAGAGGTTATATCAATCAAACTGCCATCCAATCAACCCATACAATTACTCTGGCCTGATTATCTAAAACATATATTGAACGGAAATCATCAGTTCATTCTGGTACCAAAAATTCCACCTGAATGTGAAGAATCAGAACCGATTCACCAGATACTTTCTAATTTAATTTATGGTGGTTTACCTGGCAGTAAATATAACATCTTGAAGTCACAAGAACCTCCACCGTGCTTGAGCTGTTCCGCTTCTGGATGTGGTAAAATTAAAACAGATTTAGATGGGTTAAATCCAAAGATACCTTCATCAAAAAGTGACTTGTCCTTATTGCACG
This sequence comes from Protaetia brevitarsis, assembly GCA_004143645.1. NCBI lineage: Eukaryota > Metazoa > Arthropoda > Insecta > Coleoptera > Scarabaeidae > Protaetia > Protaetia brevitarsis. The sequence continues at coordinate 1,728,434 of RXPK01000263.1, read as the reverse complement.
CCATACATTGGAGAAATGACTTTTTAAATTTTGTGTAATATCACTTTTATTTCTTATTAGTGTTATTATTATATTGTAAGATTATTTATTCAATTCGTGTTGTGTTTTTTATATAATAAATCCTTTGTGCTTGTTTAAGACAGAGAAAGACTTACCGTGTTGTTCATTTCAATGCTAGCAAAATTGGCATATTATCTAATGATATTTATATTCGACAATAGGATTTTGTAACAACTTAAACTATACTACATATTTATCCAATGTCGTTGTAGAAACAATGAACCAATTATGCCGCTCACTATAGAATAATTCTGCCACAAACAAGACTGACAATAACATTTTTAAAAGCATTAAGTGTTTCCATTTTTTATTAGTTGATTGGTATTATCATTCCAATGTCGGTTCATCATAGGAGGCTGATAAAATGAATATTATTTTTTTATATAAGTACAATAATGCGTGGACACTGTTTATTTGCCAAATTACACTGTACAACACATTTTTTTTTCTCATACACCATTACGTCTTTGAAATTTTCAATAATATAGAAGTGTAGTGTCTTTAGAAATATTTTCAGCAAATCCCAAAGGAAAATCAATTCATAATTTCAGCAATAGAAATCCCGATTAATTTATGGAGATTATACAGAATAGATTTACTAAAGTTATCCCTAAAAACGTTTTCATTTAGATATGGGAAAGATAGCTAAAGATTTTTGAAAAAAAAAGTGTAACCTCTATATGTAAATATAAATTTTTATTTACACACAATAAAAGAAATATATTTCATTTACACTAATAAAATATATTTCATCTATACTAAATATATTTCATCTACACTAATAAAATGCATATTGTACAAACTAATCAACACTCTTCTTGATTTCATCCAAAAGATCCTTAGCAAGGGCCTCTGCGCGTCGAGCAGCATCCTGCAGAGCTTGAATAGCTTTCTGGAAATATTCATTTTCCTAGGAAAGAAAAAAAAATTGTCCAAAATCAATATCAATCAGTCAAAAAAAAAGAAATAATTTGGGTACTCACCTCTGGCGAATCCCTAGTAACTCTGTGATTCGTCGTGGAGCCCACAATTATCTGCACAAGTTAAAAAAGTGATTCTAGCGAAGTCCTATGTGATTTTTGTTTATCTCCAAAATGTCGACTCACCTGGCACAGCATGAAAGCGATGAGAAACGTTGAAAGAATCTTTATAGCCATTTTGTAGATATTTTAGACCGTATGGAGACGATGTATCACTGCAGAAAGTTCAACTCTGACTAAGAAAAGAATAACAGCCAAGTTGCTTCTAATTAAGTTAATATATTAATGCTAGATAAGGACTGTTTATACGCAATTGCCAGCGGACTGATACTTGTATATAATTGTCTGAGTATTATACAGGCTGTCCTATCGAAACCTCGATTTTTGATTACGACTCTATTTTTGATTTTAGAAAAAAGTCTTTATACAAAAGTTTTACAGAATTCAATGATGCACACTGAAAAAAAGATTAGGTAATTTTTCTTGGTAAAAGTCACTTTTCTTTTTTCTTGTTTGCTGTTTCCCATCCCTAGAAAAATGATATCACATTTCTATATAGGTAGCTCGCTTTGTAAGTTTTTTTTGTTGTATTTAAGAATCGCTTTAAAATTAAAATTAATGATTGCTATACCCATTGCTAATTATTAAACATTTTCTTGTGGAGTTCAACAAATTAAACTTGTGTTGTAAATATTAATGAAGCATTTACTTATTTTAGAAAAGAACAACTTGCATTAACAACTATGTACAATATTATTATATTATTTTAAGTTGTTGTGTGTTATAAACACTGAAAGTGGCAAAACACCACCTACATCTACGTCACACATGTCCTCACATGCGCTCATAAATTACTGAAAGTTCACATTTCAATTTTACGCTGTCCAACATAGGATAAGATTTCACAGTTTTTTATACACATAATTAATCGAAGCAAAATATGACGATTTTTTTTCCACATCTTCGTTGTACTTAATTTTATGTCGCAAATAAACAGCTACAAACTGCAAACGGTTGTTAGCTGCTACAAAATAGCAGTTTTCTTCGTAGCAAATTTTAAGATCCCATCACCATATGTTTTCTTAAAAAGGAATTATCTCTACATAACATCAAACAAGTTAAATACATATATCTTTAATTTATACATAATGCCAGAAAAATATAATGGATAAGATATTTTAATAATATAACATTATAAGTCTTTTTTTTGTAGTTATTTTTGCAGATACATTAAAATGGTCAATCATATATCATATAGTTCTATGTAAAAACTAAATAGTAATACTATGAATAATATTATAAATAGCTACTTAAATAAACGAAATACATTAATAAATACTTTAAAAAGTAAAATGCTGCTTACGGAAGACAATAAAGGCATTTATTGATTAAAAAAAAGTACATTAAATTCCATTTTAATAAACTTCAGTATTCGAAACAGATTATGGGGCACATAAATTAACATGAATAGAATCTAAACAAAAACTTACAACACATAAGAAAAACGCCCCGAATGCATTTTATTCCTTTGAACATTTTACTGTTTTTCTATCAAATCTTTGTTTTGCATAACGAAACCATTCCATGACAGTTATTTCGTATGCTGTATCTGTGAGTACAATATTTCTTCTAATTCTCTCTGAAAATAAAAAAAAAGACACCGTCAAAAATAGAGATCAGAAAAGCTATTTTATTTATATAATTATATGAAAATTGAGGATAAGCTGCATATTTTATATATAACACTGTTTATAATTATTGTAAAATTTGTATTTTATCAAGAATTACTATGAATTCTAAGAATGACATTATGTGACATTGCTCATACTTATAACACAACAGGTAGGTTTTACTATAACATATATAGGTTATGATATACATAATACATATCTGTCTTTAAAGATCTTCGATGAATTTGAAAGGATCGACATACCTACTTTAGTATTATAAATAAAACTTACCTGATAATGTTGATTCATTATTGACGGTAATTTTTTCTCATCAAAACAATTGCGACGCACAATCGCAAGATGGTCCTATCCACGCCCTGTCCAATCACGATTACCGTATATTGTGAAAGAGGGGGTTCACAGGTTCACGCCAACTCGTGTATGCGCGGTACGAAAAAACTTGTGATGGCAAGCGATATATACTAACTTTTACAAGTGCGCAGTGCGCAACCACAACCCCATTAACATGAATATTATAGGCTACAAAAAATGTTAAAAAATTTCATCACCATTATTTACTTTATAGAGAAAATTTGCTCCATTAGTTTTATGTTTTCAAAATTCTAAATTTGCAGAATCCTACGTACCTATCTTACACTTTATAAAATGTAAATATGTTAATGTTACAAGCGCAAATGTTGTAACATTCCTTGTAATGATTCACCTTGTAAATATGGCAATGTTACGACTAAATATTACCTCAATATTTCTGACAACAAAGTCTTTGTTTTTGCAACATTTTTTTTTTTTAACATTTTTTCCTGATTACATTGAAATGTTACTGTAATGGCCTGCAATATTTCTATCATTATTTAATGTTGCTGCAAAATTTCAGTAACATGTTTTTGTTTAACATCGCTGTCTAGTAAATAATGTAATATTACTGGGATATCTGCAACATTACTTGCCAAGTGGGAATATACCTAAATAAGTGATTTATGGCTTAGATAAGTGAATATGTATGTATAATAAAATTATCGATTGCTGGTGTCCCGATTTTTCCTGCCAGAAGTGTATACCTCCAATTAAGCACTTAAAATCATTGAATTTAGTAAATAATTATTTTTTGCAATATATTAATTTTTATTTACAAAAAAAGATATCTATCGCGTAATAATTAATAATTAAGAAAATATCCATAGCTTCTCTAACCGATAGTATCTGCAAAAGCGCCCAAGTCATCCACTCCTTTTGATTCTAACTCTCCGATTCTGTCTTCGATGGCTTTGAGAGATTAATTTGTCCAAAATTAGTCAAAATTGGCTGAGCAGACTGCAAGAGATGTAAGTGATTGTAAATAACTAATTCGAACATTAAACTTACACATAGCTGAGTCAAGTAACCAGACAAATTGCTAAGGAACTCGTGTTCTGTTAGACCGAATATCTCCCCGTTGCTTTCTGGTAACTGCCTAGTTACTCTGTCATTTGAAGAAAATGCATTCACTATCTGTACGAATTAAAACATGATTATAACGGTCTTAGTTAACCAAATGTAAAGTTGCCCTCATTATTTTTAGTTAATTCAACCCAAAAGTATTAGGATAGCTTATATACAATGTAATGAATACAGTGGTCGAACGTGTCTGCTTACACGGGCCGCACTAGCTTCACGATACGCAGAACGTTCAGCCGTAGTATATTTTCAAGGCAGTAAAATCACTCCCTTATGTGTCTAGTATCTAGTATCAGTGTTAGTCGAGTCTTAATGCGAGATACGATTCTCCGTTAACAACGTTTTACGCATTGTAAATGTAATTCGATCTTGCGCGTAGAAAATCCCAGATATCGGCCATTGTTTCATAATGTAGAAAAGTATATCGGCGAATTCCAGGATTTACATTATGGTTGTGCAAAAATAGTTTTTGTAAAGTGTACGATAGACAGTTATTGTGCTGGCACAAATCGGACTACACATTGGTGGTGGTGCGTCTGATCCGTTATCTACCTATAAAGATTATTTTAATTATGCGTGTGTTACATCCGTAGATGTTGTTAGGGTCTTTGTCAAAATATAAGCATGTTTTATCATTGCAATGAACGCGGTTTAGTGAGAAAAATCTTGAAATACTTAATGCTACAACCTTTTCAGCAATCCTATACCGTTTTTGCTACTTAAATAAGATAATAATATTTATAGTAAAATAATTAAATAATTTTGCGCTTTCCGAACACTACACTGTATACTTGTGTTAAACGTTAATGTCATATTTATGAAACTTAGTACTGACCTGGCATGCAGACGAAAGTTGACCACTCTAATAATGAACAAAAAAGATAGATAATGTTTGAAATTACTAAAAAATAATTACCGGGCATTTCAATGTAATTGTTTAATTTTTTTTGTCATCTATATAATATCAGACTCACCTGAGTTACAACGAAAACAATAAATTTAAAAAAACCCAAATAGCGACATGTTGCAGATATTTTAACTTCTACCTATAAGAAATTTCAACCTGAACTAAAAAAGCTGTGCAATTTAATTATATTCTAGCACAGGTTTTTATAATATATCTAAGTTAGATAAAAATTGTTTTTTAGTTAAAATGGCACGTATTGATAATATATGTGCTGGGAATTGAAAAGATTCGATTTGTTTCCCTGTGAGAGTTCCTGCCTTTCTAGTTGTTATGTTTTGTTAAAACTTCATGACTGGCGATTTTATAAAAATAATAATTTAGTTAAATGTAAAATACTTAGATAAAAACGTGCCTCATTTTTCATTATTCTTGCATTACCATACTAACATGTAGGTATTTATAGAATTCCTAGAAGCACCTTCAAATACCTTTAAATTGACGTATTTGAGCATATGCATAAAGTATAAACCAAGTCTATCTAACTAACAGTACAGGATGGGCCGAATTGCAGGTACTCAAACTTAAAGGAAATAGACATAGGGAGAATAAGCCATATGTAAGATACATCTCCTTTAATCCATCAACGATTGCGTATATGTAGATTCTAAGAATACTTTTTTTTATATTTAATCCTTTGACGGAAATTACAAAGGTCAACTTCTGGTAAATTCTGCTCAAGTCGAAAAGGTTGCGGCATATTTAAACGATAGCATTGCATTTAAACTAGGTGTATTAGAATATTCATTCTATTTACCTGCGTTTTTTTTTTAACTTGATTGTACATACTCAGTCGATATCCACACTTTGGAGCGGAGATGCGAAAGAATGTGATAGGCAGTCCACTGTGCTACACTTCCGAGATAAAAACATCGGTATGACATCTAATTTTTAATTTGTTTTGCCGTTTTCGAGATATTTAAAAATAGTATATTAAAAGACAAGTTTCATTTTGACGTTTCAAAGTACGAATTCAGAGTTTGAGAGAATGAGTGCTTTAATGTCAAATGAAACGTGTCTTTTATGCTATTTTTTGCAGTTAGTTTTAAAATTTCTCTTTTTGTAAAAGCAAAACGAGAAAAATTTGATAATCTAGGGAAATTTTGTGGCGGTTGTCACAGTTGTCACTTGGTTTGGCACAAGATTTAAATTGACAGTTAATTTAAAATTGACACATTTTTGAAATTTGTTATATATTATATTACTAAAGTAACTATATTATAATATTTAACATGAGTTCTACAACTTTTTCATGCACTCCGCCTGAAATACGGCAAATTGCTAAAAAAACCATTAATAATTTACTTCCGGAGAAATCGTACACTATGTATCAAAAGCGATACAAAAATTTTGAAAATGGTGCAAAGAAAAGGAAATTCTTCATATTTCTGAGAACGTCTTACTTGCTTATTTTGAAATGCCACGTAAAGATTATAAATCGTCATCATTATGGTCGATTTATTCGATGATAAGATCGTGTTTAAATGTACATAGAAATGTGGATATATCAAAATATATGAAACTTCAAGCATTATTAAAACGGCTATCTAAAGGTTATCAAACAAAAAATCTAAAATTTTAGAAGAAGAAGATATTCATAGATTTTTGAAACAAGCCGATGATAAAATATACTTAGCTATAAAGGTTAATGTTGATTTTATTTCGTTACTTTTTTGTAAATTCTTTATATTCTAGGTTATTTTGATAATAGGATATAATGGAGCCTGTAGGCGAGAAGAATTAATTAATATATGTGTGGAAGATCTTCAATATAATTCCGATTCCATTATAGTCAACATACCTAAAACAAAAAACAATGTACCCAGAATGTTCGCAGTGACTGATGTAAACTGCATCGAACTTATAAAAAAATATAATAATCTGCGGCCTAAAACAATTACTCACAAACGTTTTTTTTCTAACTTATCGTCATGGCTGCTTAATTAATAGCCCTATCGGTATTAACACCATGGGAAATGTTCCTAAACAAATTGCCAGTTTTCTTCATTTACCAGATCCTCATCTTTATACAGGACATTGTTTTAGAAGATCCAGTGCGACACATATAGCAAATACTGGGGGTGGTATTTTAACTATAAAACGATTAGGTGGCTGGAAAAGCACGGCTGTTGCTGAAGGTTACGTTGCCTCTTCTATGAAAAATAAAACTGATGTTGGAAATATGTTTGCACAGGAAAATAATGTGAATCTACCTGGAACTTCTGGGAATGGTTCACAGTTTGAGTACTCCAACAGAAGCAATATCACTATCGCAGAGAACGATAATTTTCAACAGAATGTTTCTACTGTTAATATAAATGTTTATAATAGTTGTACTATTTCAAAGATTAATTAAAAATATCAAATCTTACAATGAATTTTAATATAATAACCTCAAACTTGCTTACAAAATGTCATATTGCCATCTCCATTTCTGTTGCAATGTGACCAACTTAAAATAAATCTGCTTAAATGTTCCATTTCTATTACGCAACTAGTGCTGTAATAGACCCTATTACGGCACTAGTGGAATAAATGGTATGGTTACGGCACTAATTGCAAAAAACTGTTTTTTAACGTTAGCAGCTACAACCTGCTTCTGGTACTTTTGGTTAGCAGTTTAAAAAAGCTGCTACTTTTTATAGCAGTTTTCCCTAAATAGCGATATACGCTTAACAGATAAACTGTTTCTGGAACTTTACACACCGCCCCAAAGTGTCTTTTGTTACCGCTATTCACCCAATATTTATATGTATTTACTAGAAGCCGGGCATTCTCCTAGAAAGCGGTCCTTGAGAAAGGTGGTTTTTTGAAGTCGGTCCATTCACTGAGAGAAGTTTTCTCTTTTAAAATGTGCAGTACGCTTTAAGTAGTTTTCTTTTGTTCCTACTTTTGGAACGCCCTGTATGGTCAAAAATATCTTTAAGTTTTGCTGCATTGAATTCTATAAAACTTTTGTGGAAAAGATTTTTTTCCTAAAATCAAAAATTGAGCTGTAATAGAAAATCCAGTCTTCGGTGGAACATCCTGTATAGTTAAAAATATTTTTAGGTTATGCAGCATTCAATCTATAAAACTTTTGTAGAAAAGATTTTTTCCTAAAGGCAAAAGTAGAGCTGTAATGAAAGAACCAGTCTTCGGGAACACCTGTATAGTCAAATATATTTTTAGGTTATGCGACATTAAATTCTATAGATTCTATTTGATTCACTAACAAGTGGAGATACATATACTTACGTACTATACTATACGTATGTGAATAGCTTTATATATACAGGTATTCCACGTAACTGGTTCATTAAAAGTTTATGATGTTCTATTATTTACTTATACTTGAGATTTTGACACCAGTATCTGTTCGATTGGAACTATAAATGTAAAATACCTTAACCAAAATATCACTTCCGGTTGACCGGAAATTGATGTCAACTTTCTTATTTTAAATAGAATGATCTAATTTTTTATTCATTTTTGGATTCTACAACTATAAATACGTCAGTTTTTATTAGCTATTCCTATAGCTACATGTTGCCGTTTTTGAGTTATTTAAGTTTTTCTTTTTTTTTTAGTCATAATCATTGCATCATTGAGAAATTAATATCTCGGTTAATACTGCAAGTAGAGACTCCAAATTTGCTATGTTTTGAATGTAGATATTACTCTAAGAAACGGTACCCACACTTTACATTCTAACATACAGGGTGTTCAAAACTGAGGAACAAAGTGCCATATTTTCAAATGCGGAAAACTCAATTTTTTTAAATAGAACACCCTGTATTTTAATTCGGAATTAGGACGTAAATATCATCCCCTATCGCTTTATATGAGCATCCCTATACCTATCTTTATAGATTTTGAGATATAAACGACTTTTTGTTAAACAGACTAAGTAGCCCTATATCTTTGCGTGTTTGTAGCTGGCTCTGAATGGGATTAATGTCAAATTAATTGACTAACCAAAAGTGTTTATGAATATCATTGTAATTACACTGTCGTACAACGCAATATTAATAGAAATGACTATTCGAACAGACATTCTTGTATGGTTATTCAAAAATAATACATGAATTTGACGTGAATCCATTTCAGAGCCAGCTACAACATTTAAAGATAGGGCTACTTAGCTGTTTAACAAAAAAGTCGCTCATATCTCAAATCTATTAAAGATAGGTATGGGGAATGCTCATATAAAGTGATAGGGGATGACATTTACTTCCTAATTCCGAATTAATAAAATACAGGGTGTTCTATTTAAAAAAATTGAGTTTTCTGCATTTGAAAATACGTCATTTTGTTCCTCAGTTATGAACACCCTGTATGTTAGAATGTAAAGTGTGCTTACCGTTTCTTAGAGTAATATCTACATTCATAACATAGCAAATTTGGAGTCTCTACTTACAGTATTAACCGAGATATTAATTTTCAATGATGCAATGATTGATGACTAAAAAAAAGAAGAAAACATAAATAACTCAAAACGGCAACATGTAGCTATAGGAATAGCTAATGAAAACTGACGTATTTATAGTTGTAGAAACCAAGAATGAATAAAAAATAATATCATTCTATTTAATAAAATAACAAAGTTGACATCCATTCCGGTCAACCGGAAGTGATATTTTGGTTAAAGTATTTCACATTTATAGTTCCAATCGAACAGATACTGGTGCCAAAATCTCAAATATAAGTAAATAATAGAACATCATAAACTTTTAATCAACCACTTACGTGGAATACCTGTATACACCTAGGTATTGTATATATTTGCGTAACTAATAATGATTTACTAATATAAATAATTGATTAATAAATGAAAAAAAATAGTTTCTTGAACGAGAAAGTATAAATCAAGACATAACTACTAAGAAGTAACAAATTTAAAAATCCCATCACCATATGTTTTCTTAAAAAAGAATTATCTCTACGTAACATCAAACAAGTTAAATACATATATCTTTCTAAATGAAGTCGTCTTTTTAAACAAAATACATAACAATAGTATTTGTTTTATATCAATATTTCCGTATTCGGCATTTCTAAAGGAAATACTGCCACCCAAACTCCATCTGTTTATTCTACCTATGTATGAACCTTTTTCTCTTTAATTTTTTTATTCTTTACCTTTGATCACAATCATACACCTAAACAAATGATTTCTGACTTAGGTAAGTGAGTATGTTCTCTGAAAGCTGAATTTACACCTAAGAAATTTTAAAATTATCGATTGCTGATGTCCTGATTTTTCCTGCCAGAACTGTATACATCCAATTAAACACTTAAAATCATCGAATTTAGTAAATAATTATTTTTTGCAATATATTGATTTTTATTAAAAAAAAAATATATCTATCGCGTAATAATTAATAATAAAGAAAATATCCATAGCTTCTTTAACCGATAATATCTGCAAACGCGCCGAAGCCATCCACCCCTTTTGATTCTAACTCTCCGAACAGTTTCTTGGCGGCTTCAATGACTTCCTTGAATGACCGATTTCCCTGGGGAAAAGATTAATTTGTCCAAAATTAGTCAAAATTGGCTGAGCAGGCTGCGAGAGATGTAAGTAATTGTAAATAACTAATTCGAACATTAAACTTACAAATAGCTGAATAAAGTACCCAAAGAAACTGCTAAAGAACTCGTCTAGTGTTAGACCGGAGATCGTCTCGCTGCCTGGTGGTAACTGCCTAGCTACTCTGTGATTTGTAGGATATGCCATCACTATCTGTACGAATTAAAACATGATTATAACGGCCTTAGTTAACCAAATTTAAAGTTGCCCTCATTATTTTTAGTTAATTCAACCCAAAAGTATTAGGATAGCTTATACAATGTAATGAATAGAGTGGTCGAACGTGTCTGCTTAGACGGGCCGCACTAGCTTCACGATACGCAGAACGTTCAGCCGTAGTATATTTTCAAGGCAGTAAAATCACTCCCTTATGTGTCTAGTATCTAGTATCAGTGTTAGTCGTGTCTTGATGCGAGATAGTACAATTCTCCGTTAACAACGTTTTGCGCATTGCAAATATAATTCGATCTTGCGCGTAGAAAATCCCAGATATCGACCATTGTTGCATAATGTAGAAAAGTATATCGGCGAATTCCAGGATTTACATTATGGTTGTGCAAAAATAGTTTTTGTAAAGTGTACGATAGACAGTTATTGTGCTAGCATAAATCGACCTACACATTGGTGGTGGTGCGTCTAATCCGTTATCTACCTATAAAGATTATTTTAATTATGCGTGTGTTACATCCGTAGATGTTGTTAGGGTTTTTTTCAAAATATAAGCATGTTTTATCATTGCAATGAACGCGGTTTAGTGAGAAAAATCTTGAAACACTTAATACTACAAACTTTTCAGGAATCCTATACCATTTTTGCTACTTAAACAAGATAATAATATTTATAGTTAAATAAATAAATAATTTTGCTCTTTCCCAACACTATACTGTATACTTGTGTTAAATGTTAATGTCATATTTATGACACTTAGTACTGACCTGACATGCAGACGAAAGTTGACCACTCTAGTAATGAACAAAAAGGATAGATAAAGTTTTAACGTTGAAATTACTAAAAAATAATTACCGGGCATTTCAATGTAATTGTTTAAATTTTTTTTGTCATCTATATAATATCGGACTCACCTGATTTATACCGAAAACAATGAAGAGACTTAAAAGAATCTTTAGCATCATGCTGCAGATATTTTAACTTCCACCTATGTATAAGAAATTTCAACCACAACTAAAAATGCTGTGGCAATTTAATCAGATTCTAGCACAGGTTTTTATAATATATCTAACTTAGATAAAAATTGTTTTTTTAGTTAAAATGGCACGTATTGCTAATATATGTCCTGGGAATTGAAAAGATTCGATTTATTGCGTGTAAGAGTTCCTGCCTTTCTAGTTGTTATGGTTTGTTAAAACTATATGACCATTGGCGATTTTTTAAAAATAATAATTTTGTTAAATGTAAAATATTTAGATAAAAACGTCACTCATTTTCATTATTCTTGCATTACCATACTAACATGTAGGTATTTATAGAATTCCTAGAAGCACCTTCAAATACCTTTAAATTGACGTATTTGAGCATATGTATCAAGTATAAACCAAGTCTAGGAACTCACAGTACAGGATGGGCCATATTTCATGTAGGGGAAGGTGGGGCAAGATGAAAACATTAAGCTTTAGAACACTGCATCAGGATTGCAAATGGAGGAGGAAATGGATGGATGAATTTACAATTTTTCGATGGGTACTCTTGATGTTGTGAGAAAATATTGAAAAGAAATGTGTAAATACACATTTTGGGTTCCAGGTGAGTTAAGAATGTACCATAAATATAGGTAATAGGTAAAAAAAAAATAGATTCTTAAAATATTCTTAAAAACATGCAGGAACAAAGCTTAAACTCTTTAAAGCGGAACTACTTAAAATACAATAACGATAAGAATATTAAACTTAATCTTCACAATTGAGACAATAGAAGACGAACTCATCCACGTTATTCGCACAGCCTCCATGTACTCAACCTCGCCATCCATGGCATTATATCAATACTTCCCCTTACAATAGTAACATTGAGCGGCATCTTCCTCAACAGAAGGACTTTATTATTTCCTTGACGCTTTCTAAAAATCTATGTCTTTGCTTTCCTTACAAAATTCGGCTTCTTGATCTCTTCTGTTTTCTTCTTTGTCATTTTTTTTTCCTTTAATTCTCCCTCAGCACTTCTAGTTGCCTTAGGGATTCTCCAGACTTCTATTTTCTTGTAGCAGATTTTTATACGTAGTGCTTGTAAGGATTGCTGTATTTCCCTTGTTACGCTTTGATTGAACCTGTACTTTATTCCTAACATGAGGAATAGGCATAATGTCTTCGAGAAAGCATAATGGCATATCCAGGCATAACGGACCAGGCTGAAGAGTGAGATAATAATGTCCCCATGTTGCCCCATACCAATAGCCCCATCTTGCCTCTTTGGAACATTTTCTGGTTATGTTATAATAACATATTAAATATTTGAAATAAACAAATAACACACTATAGAAAATACATGCAATACATGTCAATTAATAAGCACAAAAAAGTGTAGTTGTAAATAATTTACTTATGCTTTCGATACTGGCCGTTGAATTCGCCATGAAAATAATAACGCAATTCTGGAAATTGCAAAGTTCACGCACAAACAGCAATAACTTTGTTATTACGACTAGTAAAGTTTCCTACATTACAACAAACATAAAACAGCACTTGTCAATATTAGGACTGCTATTATTTGGCAGATGCTTACTGTCGTTTTGTAAATAAGACGATGTCTCCATCATGCCTCGTGGCCCCATCTTGCCCCACCTTCCTCTACGTTAAACTCAAAAGAAATAGATATACGGGAAATAAGCCATAAGCAAGATACATCTCCTTTAACCCATCAATGATTGCGTATGTGTAGATTCTAAGAATACTTTTTTTATATTTAATCCTTTGACGGAAATTACAAAGGTCAACTTCTGCGAATCTCTGCCCAAGCCGAAAATTGTATTGTAATAGTAATTTTATTAACAGCAGTGTGTTTGCCAACCCCGTAGCTGTGTACACTCCAATCTTTAAATAAAACATAATTATATATTCAAAATCCTAGTAAAAAAAAATTATTTATAATTTACACTATTTACATTTTATATTTTTTTTATACTTGAAAAAGCTTTGAAAATAAAGCGAAACGTAGTAGTTATTCTGTTCACTTCCATATTTACGACCTAAAAAAAAAAACTAGAAAAAGAAGAAATTAAAACTTAGATACATGGTCAAGAAAAGAAGCTTCAAAATTAACACAGCCTGTTTTATAAAGTTAATGAAAGTTTTGATTGGTGGTGGAATTGGTAATAATAAATTATATGTTCTATCCAATCAATTATTTAATAATTATATGTTCTATCCAATCAATTATTTAATAATTGATTGGATAGAACATATAATTTATTATTACCAACAGCCTGTTTTATTCTTCCTTTTAAAAACATTTTATAAAAGGAAGAAAGAATTTCTATTGGCGAAATAGTACTAACACAGTGCTAACACAGTACCTCTCTTAACCTTAACCCTGACAGCAATATTCGCAGAAAACATGCTGATAATAATAACATTTCGCTATCGAAAAAGCAGGCTTGTCGTATGTCAATAGGTGAACTATATTTATTATATAAGATTAGATGCATACTTCTGCGAGCCAAAACGATTTTGCTAGATGCAAAATGGAATTTTAAATACAAAATAATCTATCTATAAAGTTATTCCGCAAAACAGTCAAATGGATTTTTGCTTTAGAAGAATAAAAATGAACAGTTATGCGGCAGATAAATGTTTGAGTACATAATATAAAAACAGTTATCAGTTTCTTAGTCATCAAGTCATCATTTCAATATTACCCTCATGCCGTCGCCTCTGTTTGCGTTGTTGAGATGTCTGTGCTAATGTTTACCAAGTTATACTTTCTAATTTGGTACAAGATCTAGTGAATTCCTTTAACAACACAAAGGAATTACAAACAAATACTAGATTGGATATCGACAGAGCACAATCTGTAAACCGTGATATCTTTCAACCGTAAATAAATTATAAACGTAAGTTAATAAAGACCGTAGTTGGGTACAATACGATCAAAATTAACTTACAGAAGATATACACGGTGGCGCAATAATGTGTGGAAGCTGGATATATATCTGACATTATAAAAGCTATTTTTAAACTTCATATTTTAAAATGTATACATATATACCCACTTGGCAAAATAACATGACTATAACGTCGTCTAAATGTTATCTTGTAACGCGAAATGTTACAAAAATATATACAATGTACCACATGCAGTAACATTTCTACGACTGTTTAATGTCCGCCTAAGCGATGTTACGAAACAATATTTTCCAGTAATGTTAATACGAGGTCTTCGAGTAACATTACTTTAACATGACGATTAATGTTGAAGTACAGCTCTTTCGTAACATTTCTCATATGTTAAAGAGAAATATTGATACAGTGTGGCAATTAAATGTTTCTATAAATATATCTACACTAATGTTTCTATTAGGATCTTTTATTTACTCCAAAGTTCTTGCTGCATTATACAAGAAACATGATGTTGAGGTTTATCGAGATGTTATATTAATTAATATAAAACGGAATCTCAATCAGTCTTATTGAAATTCAATGTTAATATTATAATTTCATGTTACCCTCGATAGATCGGCCCCTCTGTTTATACGAAATTATCTTCACTTACTAAAATTACAATATTAACATTAAACATTAATGCCAGAAAAATATAATGGATAAGACATTTTTTATAATATAACATTATAAGTCTTTTTTGTTGTTATTTTTGCAGATACATTAAATGGTCAATCATATATCATATAGTTCTATGTAAAAATTAAATAGTAATACTATGAATAATATTATAAATAGCTATTTAAGTAAACGAAATACATTAATAAATACTTTAAAAAGTAAAATGCTTCTTACAGAAGATAATAAAGGCATTTATTGATTAAAAAAAAAGTACATTAAATTCCATTTTAATAAACTTCAGTATTGGAAACAGATTATGGGGCACATAAATTAACATGAATAGAATCTAAACAAAAACTCACAACACATAAGAAAAACGCACCGAATGCATTTTATTCTTTCGAACATTTTGCTGTTTTTCTATCAAATCTTTGTTTTGCATAACGAAACCATTCTATGACAGTTATTTCGTATTCTGTACCTGTGAGTACAATATTTCTTCTAATTCTCTCTGAAATTAAAAAAAAAGACACACTGTCAAAAATAGAGATCAGAAAAACTATTTTATTTATATGAAAATTGAGGATAAGCTGCATATTTTAAATATAACACTGTTTAAAATTATTGTAAAATTTGTATTTGATCAAGAATTACTATCAATTCTAAGAATGACATTATGTGACATTGCTCATCCTTATAGCACAACAGATAGGTTTTACTATAACATATATAGTATGATATAACATAATACATATCTGTCTTAAAGATCTTCGATGAATTTGAAAGGATCGACATACCTACTTTCGCATTATAAATAAAACTTACCTGATGATGTTGCTTCATTATTGTCGGGATTTTTTTCTCATCAAAACAATTGCGACGCACAATCCCAAGATGGTCCTATCCACGCCCTGTCCAGTCACGATTACCGTATATTGTGAAAGAGGAGGTTCACAGGTTCACGCCAACTCCTGTATGCGCGGTACGAAAAAACTTGTGATGGCAAGCGATATATACTAACTTTTACAAGTGCGCAGTGCGCAACCACAACCCCATTAACATGATTATTATAGGCTACAAAAAAAAGTTTAAAAATTTCTCACCATTATTTACTTTATAGAGAAAATTTGCTCCATTAGTTTTGTGTTTTCAAAATTCTAATTTGCAGAAACATATATATACGTACCTATCTTACACTTTATAAAATGTAAATATGTTAATGTTACATGTAACATTCCTTGTAATGATTCACCTTGTAAATATGGCAATGTTACAACTAAATATTACCTCAACATTTCTGACAACAAAGTCTTTGTTTTTGCAACATTGTTTTAAAATATTTTTTCCTGATTACATTGAAATGTTACTGTAATGGCCTGCAATATTTCTATCATTATTTAATGTTGTTGCAAAATTTCAGTAACATGTTTTTGTTTAACATCGCTGTCTAGTAAATAATGTAATATTACTGGGATATCTGCAACATTACTTGCCAAGTGGGTATACTTACCTCGGCATCATTCGAAAAGTAGTTGCAAAAATTTTTTCCAGCAAATAGTAGCTTACTTCAATTACATATATACTGTCAGTAATCTGCTTCTACTTTTAAAAAGTATCATTTTATCTAACAATTTAAAAGATTAAAATTTTTAAACATTGAATAAAAATCACCCGATTTTAAAAAATAAACCACCAAAAGGTCGCTAATAGCAAGACCTTTTCAAAGACGTATCACTTAACTATTTGAACTTTTCGATACGATGTTCACCCCCAAATAGGGGTTGAAACTATGGGGTCGCAGACATGTGTGCAAAATTTGTTCCCTCGAAAATCGAAACATACTTGTTTTCTTGTTAAATCAATTCAAGGTGATTTAAAAGTTATTCCAGTTGGCTAGTTTTAAAATGAAATTCCGGCGTAAATTAAAAAATAACTACGTATACTAACGTCAAAACTGTCAATAATATTCTAGTAATGAAAGATACGTTTTGTAAACATTTAAAAAGCATATTTAGCAACTATTCCAAACAGCAGTAGATTGCAACATTGAACTCTAAACGCATTACTGCGTTTTAATGCACTAAATGGCATTTTAATCTTGTCTTCCCTTTTGTCGATACGAACACAGTAACTTTCCTATTTGATATAACGCCAAGACTGACGATATAAAAACTATTGTTTTTCGTCTCCTTATAAAACGCACGAATTCTCTTTAAATTATCCACATACTTATACGTTTAATATAACCACATATTTTCCATCGATTTAATTCTAAATCAACAGATGTAATTGTTTACAAGCATTTATCAATACCCCGATAAGGAGGCATAGAGCCATCTACGAAGATACAGAGTTCAAACAAGACCGTTCGTGAAGTGTATATAATAGCTTGCACCAGTTGTCCTTTTATCATTTACTTCTGGGTCAAGTGTGAGAAGTGTTGCAATTCAATTGAAGAGAATAAAACTCCTCGCTAATAGACATGGCCAATTTCTTGCAAGTATTAGCATTATTGCTTTTAGCATCCAGGTGAGTGATTTTTTTCATAATAATTTTATTCTCTCCTAATTTAATCTGTTTAAAATTAATTTTCATCCATACAGATTAGCTTCGCTAAACCGAGTGATCAACAATTGAGTAACTTATCAAAGACCGTCAAAGATCTAGCAGAAGAAATCAGTAACACTTTAGGCTTGGAGAAATTGGATTCTGAGAAGATTCTAAAGACCATAAATGACCAATCGAAAGCAGTTTCTGATAATTTGCAGACCATCGTTGATAAGTTGAAGAGTGAGGTGAGTTTAAGGTTATATGTTATGATGATTGCCTCTACCTAAATAGCACATTTAGTTATGGTTACCACTGCTATAGACACAACTATAACTTCTTTATAGTCAATGCTATGTAATTTTTACTACAATTACCAACTTTGAAGGGATATCTACTTAGACGACATATCTGTAGTTGCTACCAAATAAATTACTTTATGGTGCTAATAAAATAGTAATTGTTACGTCATTTTTACTTGTTGAGTCACTCTAAAATTAATTCGTGCCCATAGTTACAGATTAAAAGTCAACGTTACTGGCATATGCTACTAAAATCTGACCTTATTGCAGTGGCGGCTCGTGAGTTATGAAAGAGGGTGGGCACAATATAAGAACCAATTTTTTGTACACAAAATCCATTCTCCTATTTTTCATGCTGGAAAAGACGTCTATGTTTTTGTTGTAAAAATGCGTCCAGTCGATTTTCTGACATTGTGCTTCTCAGAAAAGTTTTAATGCGTTTGAGGGTGGAAAAAACATCGTTCACATACTGCTGTCGACACATGGAGGTTGTACAAATAATATCCAACAGTTTATATGTTTTTGTGAAAACTTTTTTTTTAAGTTGTTGTGTGTTATGAACACTAAAAGTGGCAGAACACCACCTACATCTACGTCACACATGTCCTTGCGCTTATAAATTACTGAAAGTTCACTTTTCAATTTTACGCTGTTCAACATAGGATAAGATTTCATCTTTTTTTGTTGTCACATAATTAACCGACGCAAAATATGACGATTTTTTTTCCACATCTTCGTTGTACTTAATTTTATGTCACCAATAAGCACTGTCTAACTATTTACGTATGTCAACTTTGCCTAAAACATTAAGATCCACGCATGCATTCATGTGAGAAATGGAATTTTCGTGTTTTCATTCTATCATTCTTCTCTCATTGCATTTAGGCTAAAGCCCACCAACCAGAAGTCGATAACGTGATCAAAAGCGTCGAAGAGAAACTGGCTAAAACAGCTGACGATCTCAAAAAGACCTTAGACCCCAAAGCCAAGAAACAACTCGAGGAGACGAAAGCCAAGTTCGATGACGGTGTCAAAAATGCCGCAGCGGAATTGGATAAGCTTGTGAAGTCTATCCAGGATAATAAACAAGTGCAAGGTATAGGATATGGTTATTATTTTGTATCTCGATCTTCAAATTAATTGGCATATCAAAGGGTTTAATACACATTTATTTCCATTTGCAGATGCTCAAGCCAACATCAAGAAAGTCACCAAATCCGCCCTGGATTCGTTCTTGGACAGCATCAAGACCGCTGAGGCCCAATTGAAGAAGGCAATCGCTGACCACGAGAAGACCCACAAACATTAAGAAGCTGGATAGATAGAAGATATGGATATAATCGATATTAAAAAAAAAAAATCTTTATTTTTCTTCCAACTAAATACAATAAATTAAAATATTTACAAAGTTGAATAAACGTCCTTTTCACATTTTGATACAGTTTTAATTACACTCTCTTTCCTTTACCTATGAAAAAACATACTTTAGAACACACAAGCGTATAGGAAATTAGTTCCTAATTTTTGCGGATTTAGATCTTTGTATTGTAATCTACCAAGAACCCCAATGTCTGTCTATCCTCTGATTCGGCGTCCCTGTATAGAAAAATCCGGAAGATGGTGTTAACCATCTCTGCTTGATTAAGTCACTTCCCCTCTCCGCTATCATGATAGTTGGGGCGTTAGTATTGCCTGATGTCACCTTAGGCATGACGCTAGCATCTATAACACGTAGCTGTCGATACCATACACCTAGAGAATGAAATAAAGCCATTTAGTATTGGTTCTGAGATAATTTCTAACGATGTTCACACAATTTCGAATGTTTTTAAACAATTGCGAATCATTATTTGTACAGTTAGGAATGATTTTGAACCATTTTGAACGATTTTAAGTAATTATGAACGATTCTGACGCAATCGCAACGATATTGAACCATTTCTAATGACTGTAAACAATCTTGAATTATTTTGAAGGATTCTGAACGCGTTTGAAAATTTTGAACGATTTTGCACAATTTTGACCAATTTTGCACGATTCCGAATAATTTGTTTTTAGGTTATTCTTAACTATTTTGGACAATTCTGAACTATTTTGAACAATTATCAATAAACATGAACGTTTCTGAAGCAATCACAAACGATTTTTAGGAATTCTGAATGCGTTTTAAAAATTGTGTACTTTGCCAACAATTTTAAACGATTCTGACACAATCTTATCGATTTTGAACAATTCTGAATAATTGTGAACATTCCTTTAGATAATTCTTAATAATTTTGTACAATTTTGAAGAATTGCGGACGATTTCAAATAATTATGGTCGATACTAAATCAATCTTACCAGTTTGAACAGTTTTTTGAACAATTGTGAATAATCATGAAAAATTCTAGAACAGTTAATTCTGAACAATTCTGAACAATTTCAAATAATTGTGAAAGTTTTTTAGATAATTCTTCGTTACTTGTATACAATTCCGAACAATTTTGAACAGTTGTCAATAATCACGAAAAATTCTGAAAGTAAAACGAAAGATTTTTAAGAACACTCCAGCGTTACAATAGTTGTAAACAATTCTGAAGGATCTTGACACAATCTTACTGATTTTGAACAATTCTGAATAATTGTGAACATTCCTTTAGATAATTCTTAATAATTTAGTACAATTCAGAGCAATTGTCAACGATTCTAAATAATTATGAACGTTGAACGATTCTAAATCAATATTAGTCATTTACAATTTTTGAACGATTTTGAACAATTGTGAATAATTTTGAACAATTTTGAAACAATCACAAACGATTTTTAAAAATTTTCAATGCGTTTGAACAATTCTGAATGACTCTGACACAATCTTACTGATTTTGAACAATTCTGAATAATTGTGAACATTCCTTTAGATAATTCTTAATAATTTCGTACAAATCAGAGAAATTTTTAACGATTCCAAAGAATTATGAACGTTGAACGATTCTAAATCAACATTAGCCATTCACAATTTTTGAACGATTTTGAACAATTGTGAATAATTTTAAACAATTTTGAAAAACAATCACAAACGATTTTTAAGAATTTTCAATGCGTTTGAACAATTGTGAACAATTCTGAACGACTCTGACACAATCTTACTGATTTTGAACAATTCTGGATAATTGTAAATATTCCTTTAGATAATTCTAAATCATTTAAATTCGAAGCAATTGTGAACGATTTTGAGTAATTATGAACGATTCTAGATCAATCTTACCGATTATTATTTGAAACGATTTTGAACAGTTGTGGACGATTGTGAACAATTTTGAACGATTTTGACACAATCTTACCGATTTTGAATGGGTGTGAACGTTATTTAGATAATTCTTAACAATTTTATATAATTCGAAGCTATTGTGAACGATTGAAATAAATAATTATGAACAATTCTAGATAAATCTAGTTTAAATTTTTGAAACGATTTTGAACAATCGTCAATAATTATAAACAACTCTGCAATTGTCACAAATGATTTATAAGGAATTGTGAACAATTGTGAACAGTTCTGAGCGATTTTAACACAATGTTACCGATTTTGAACAATTCTGAATAAACTTCAACAATTAATTATTAATAAAAAATTCTCAAGATTCTGAACAAGTTGAAGAATTCTGAACAGTAGTGTATAATTTTGAACGATTTTGCACAATTTTCAATAATTGTGAGCGCTACCTCTTAACAATTTTGTAGAATTCGGAATAATTGCACACGATTTCGAATGATTATGAACGATTCTAAACCAACACTCACCTGCAAATAGGGATTCACAACGGCCATCTTGTCATCTCGCGGTCCCATCTTGCAACTACCAGCTTGATGGTTTTCTGGACCTGTTTGTCGTTTAGCTGCGCACTCCCAATAAGCATCCGTGCCAAACTGGCGGTCTTCACATCCTTGCGCCGGCGTCTTATCCAATTGGAACCCGTATCTCCTCAAAGCTAAAATATTTTCAAGCATATCCCATCAAATTCTCATGATTTAAACGGCACCGTAAGTCACCTTTGGTCTCTGATAATTGTATCGCGAATTTTATCCCCTCAACCATGACTTTAACGTCGTCAGGATGGGTGTAATACCTGCCATAGATCAAGGGATAAGTCAGAGGATTCTTATCTTTGAGTCTGAGGTAGCCACGACTTTTCGGATGAAGCACAGCTGGAATGATTTGTAATCTCCCTGCTGTTGTTATCTAGTTTTTCGCCAACTTGACCTGTTTTGGCGCAATTCGCTAAGAATCCCCCGAAGAAGAATTGAATATCTGGATGATCGTCAGCAGGATTAGCGTATTTAGAGTTGATCATTGCAGTCACTTCGGAGATTCCTAAGATTAAAAATTAGAAATCACCCAAAAGAAGTAATGTTAGCTGTTAAAACAAACCTGTACCACTCATCAACCCATCCCTGAATAAGAGATACTCCATAGCTGTGGCCCAATTCAACGGAGCGCTGTTGGTATCATTGATATTAAAGTTGACGAAAAACGCAACATGATTGTGCAAATTTTCCCCAACACCAGGCAAATTATGCACAACTGGAATGTTGACATCCTTTAAATGCTCTGCAGGTCCTATACCGGATAGCAATAAAATTTGGGGGGAATTCACAGCACCTAGAAACTCAAGCGTAATAAATCTTCACGCAGATGATGCTACAAAAATCTACCTCCGCTAACTATAACTTCTTTTGTAGCATAAATAGCTTGCCTCCCACCATTCTCCTTCAAAATCTCTACACCATAAGCTTCTTTCGTAGCGGGATGGATCAGAACTCTAGCAACTGTAGTGTTGAGCAAGTTTGCAAATTGCGCCTATGTTTGAATGGTCGCAGGAATGCCCTTGCGACACTCATTCTGGATCCATTTCTATTTGTGGTTTGGGCTATCGAGAAGCCCACATGTTTTTCACCGTTTAAGTCGCGAGATTTGTAACCTATACGGAAAATATTGTAATTATTCTGGAAGATAAGCCAAATTTCTGGGGTATACCTAATTCTTCTCCAGCCTTGATAATCGCTTTCGATAGAGGTGGATGATAAGGGAATTGCGATACACTTAAAAGTCCTCCAACGCTGTGGTAACCTCTATCAACTTTATCGATTTGTTTGTTGTCTTCGCTTTTTAAGAAATACGGTAGCACTTCATTGTAACTCCATCCTTCATTTCCCATTGCTGCCCAATCATCGTAATCCTTCCTAGATCCCCTGATATACATCATTCCATTCAACACTGTTGTCCCTCCCAGGACCTACAGCAAAATATAATCGATTCAAATGAGATCTTCACACACCATTCTCACCATGAAAATACCTTCCCTCTGGGCCAATAGCACCTTTGTTCATCTTCATTGAGGCAAGCATCGGTTTCAGGTTCAGTTTGATAACCCCAATCGATCTCAGAACCCAAGAAATTTAAAAACATTGAAGGAACTTGAGTCCCAGTGGGTTCATCCATGCCTAGAAGTTAAAAAAAAAATGCTAAGTTAGTGTCAAAGGACGTAATATTAATACTGGTGAACACCTGCTTCTATCACCAAGACTCTCCACTCGGGTATTTCCGATAATCGACTAGCTAGAACCGATCCACCCGATCCACTGCCAACGATGATGAAGTCATACTCAGGTAAAATGGGTGTTTGCTCCAGACGCCCACAAGGATCCTCCAAATCGCATTGGCTCCTCAGGAACACCTCGAGAAGGCCCATGAATAGCATAAATGGGGCGCCTCCACATGTTGATGCTAGTGTTGGGCCTGGTTGGGTGACTGGACAGTTGCAAGACATCTGGAAGGAATTGTTTTTTTTTTTATGATAAATCCATTTGGGAATTCTACTTTTAAATTAAAAAAAAACAAAAGATTACTAAAACGGTATTATACAGGGCACATCAATTGAAACTACTATTAACTACTCACTAAAATTGTATAATAGCTCACGTCCTCAAAATGTGAATAAGGAAGATGGGTCTTATGACCACTTATTTAAAAAGTCTTTTAATTCTCTGTAGGGCAACATGTATCAATTATTTTTTTTTTTAATCAGTAAGCAAAAAGTGCATTTGCAATCTGACTCCTGTGTGCTTGCTCATAAAGGCTGCTTTATGGAGTTTTTCCTCATTCAGATGAAGCCCTAGATGTATGTAATAAAAGGGTGGTGTTACACTGCGACCTAAAAGATCTATCGTGTCCCCTATTCTTGCTGCTTTACAGCTGGTCTTCCAATGCTATTCCCCTAGAAAGTGTAGGATGTCAGAGGGCCCCAGTCTAGGTAAGTCTTCCTCTTCGATTTCACATGCACCCAGGTACAATGCCCTCGGGTTGCACAGTGCTACGCAGTTTGCGGGGAGGTGGATGGATGTTTCATCCTGTTCCCCACAAAATCTGCATTCAGGATCTTTTTCCAATCCAAGCTTACTCAGGTGTCCTTTCAGTCTACAATGGCCTGAAAGTATTCCTGTTAATATATGAACATTGTTCTTACTCAGGTTGATGCATTCTGTAAACCTCTTCTGGTTATAAGTTCCCAGAAGAATTTTACTTTGCCTCATTCCCTGGAGATTTTCCCAGTAACTGGATTCTCTCTGCTCCATTTCCATTTTTAGTTTCTTCAGTATTGTACTGCTACTTAACCCGCAAAAGGGTTCAGGCCCTACGAAAGGCATTCCAGCTCCTTTTTTTGCGAGGTTATCCGTTATTTCGTTTCCTTTCACTCCTGTGTGACCCGGAACCCACAGGAGGGTTACTTTATTTCTTTTGCCTAGCTCATTTAGTTTCCCTAGGCATTCCCAGACCATCTTGGAGCTGATTTAATATGAGCTCAGCGCCTTGATGGCTGCTTGACTATCAGACATGATGATAATCTCCTGCTTCCGATAGTTCCTATCCATATTGAACTGAACATATCTTCCAATAGCGTGTATTTCCGCCTGAAATATACTTGGGTATTTTCCCAAGCTTTCGAAATATGTAGTTCTAGGCCCATATATTTCTATTCCAGTTCCTTCTGCCGTTTTGGAGCCATCAGTATACCATTTGATGGCATTTCTATTCAAGTTCAAGATGGTGTTATGATCCCACTCGCTCCTGTTACTTAGCTTTATGGTAAATTCTTTCACAAAGCTAAATTTTTTTAACATATCATCCCGGGCATATCCCAGGTTTGATCACCGTCAGGAGATTGAGGCCTATGCCTAATCATTCCTTCCTTGACCATTCTTAGTGCGGTTCTTTTCGCCACACCCTCTACTACTATGTGGAGGGGGGCAAGACCCAATACTACTTCAATAGCTGCTGTTGGGCAGGTTCTCATAGGCCCCGTTATGCATACACATGCTAATCTTTGCACTTTCGAGAGGTTAATTCTCGCGGTGGCCAGATTAGTTCTTTTGCACCATGTTACTGATGCATAGGTGATGATCGGTCTCACTATCGCTGTATAGATCCAAGCAGTATTTTTGGGTTGCATCCCCAATTTTTTCCCTGCAAAGTTTCTGCACACCATCAGAGCTCTTTTGGCCTTGTTGGTTACTTATGAAGCCCTAGAGATTGACTCCATTCTAAAAAACAGCACTACCTAGCAGCAAGTTGGAACCTGACAAACGTTTTGATGTTACCTTATGAGCTACCACACATCGATTGTGGACCTAAGAACGGTAGCCGGGGATAGTGCCTCTAGGCCCTGTTGTAACTGTGCCGGGAAAATACCATCCAAACCAGCCGATTTAAAAGGTTTAAAGCATTCAATCGCCAAATAATGCACTATTTGATTTTTTCTCTGGGGGCATCTTAAGAAGTCTAAAGACTGAGCATCTTCCTGAGCTATCATTAACCTCATAAATCACAACAGATAAAGAGTTATTTGACGTGGTTGCTTTCAATTGAAATGCCCTGTATTATTAAGAACTACTTTAACTTGACTCCTTCCAGTAAGATTCACCTTGATTTTAATACGAATTTTCGGTTCAAATTCATCGATGCAAAACTTGGCCTTGGCATTTTTTTTTTTTTAACTTTTATGCCGTAACAAAACCACGCAATTAAGGTCAAATTTAGAGCATTGGGTGGGGACAAGGTATGGCCATACAATGGAGAATTATAGCTGTTAATTATTTAACATAAAATGTCTTGAGGGCAATCGAAAGCATTGTGTAATCGTAAAATTATGTTGACCGGTATATAGAGATATTTAGTTCAAGTTATATATGTACAGGATATTACAAAAGATCTATGTATTATAAAATTTATAAATATTATCTTGTCCACAAAATAGGTGAGGTTCATTTGTGATCTGACGTTTCTTAACTGATAAATTTATGGTTTAAATTGTTATGTAGGGATATTGATTGATGTAAATATTATAATATAATATAAACACTAGATAGAAAACATTAAGGTTTTTCTGTTGGTGCCAATGGTTCAAATAAGAATTCTTTAGAATTAAATAAAATTTACTAATAATCGGAAAAAACTTCGAATGATAAATAACTCAAATATAAAAACTAAAAAATGCAAAAACAGATAACACTATGTAACAATTTCTATTAATTTTTTTTGTCTTTGGGCTGTAACTGTCATTTCCTATTTTCTTATGTCAGAAAAATATAAAAACAGTCGATTATTTCCCACAAACTTTACTTTTGTGACCAAAACAATGATATTTTAAAATTTACAAGCAAACCCAAAATGAGAAGTACATATTATGTCGTTCGACGTAGAATACGGGAACTAAAGACAACAGTGACGGAAGTGAATTCATTTACGATAGGAATGACAGTAAATATGTCTGTCAAAGTGACAAGTATCTGCATTTTCGGCTTTGGATTTGTTTTTTTTTTGGAAAACAAAACAAAAATATCACAACGAAGATGTCTCAACCACTCAACCTGCTTTGATAATTTATTGCTATATTATTCAGGCGCTATTTTAAATTTTGACAGATCCAATGTTCCAATGTCCCACCATTCAAAACGTGTACACTCCTAAAGCTGATATAATAGACTCGATTTCAGCGCTCAAAACGGTGTGTATATGTACTTCTCATTTCACTATACCTATTTTCTAATTAGATGCTGGCTTCCAAGAGGTTGCAAACATGAAACAGACGCGTCTTGCTATGTTTGTGGTCAGTTTATTAAGACAAAAGGATGGTATAGGGGAGAAAAGAGATCCATGAGATTTGCAATTTCAAGCATTTGGCGGGAACCCACTGACCACTCAAGCAACTGCTACTATTGCATTGTGGACTCTTTCAAACGCCGTACTGGCAAAAATGCACCTGCTGTCATGTATCCGGATCTTCTTTCATCCATGGCCCCAGTATTACATAAATCTCAGCTTCCATTACCTACTCCTCCTAAGATATATCAGGCGTCTTCAATCAGCAACAGGGAGTCGGAGTGTGAAGAAAATATTATAGAATCAGATGACGATTTCATATATGGAGATGATGAGCGAGGCCCATACTACCCCAACCAAAAAAACATCAACGACTTAGTTAGAGATCTTGGACTCTCCAAGTCCAATGCTGAGATTTTGACCTCTAGGCTGAAGCAGTGGAACTTGCTGGATGAAACTGTGCGAGTCGTAGATCAGAGAAAGCGTCACCAAACTTTTTCCAGCTTTCTCACCTATCTAGATGGGCTCTGCTTTTGCCACGATGTGACTGGGCTATTTGAGGCAATTGGAATCTCCTATAATCCAAATGAGTGGTGTCTCTTCATTGACAGCTCTTTAAGAAGCCTCAAAGCAGTACTGCTGCATAATGGTAATAACTTTCCATCTCTTCTCCTGGGTCATTCAGTGCACTTCAAAGAGGATTACTTTAACATCAAGACCTTGCTGAAAGTTTTGAAGTATGACAAGTATGGGTGGGAGGTCATCGGTGACTTCAAAATGGTGTCATTCCTCTGCCGGCACAGGAGAACAGAGTTTCTATAGCGGAACAAACAATATCAAAGGAGCATGGTAGACCCTCTAAAGGTGCTGATTGCAACCACTGCCACATAAAGTTGGGGCTTATAAAACAATTTTCGAAAGCTCTAGGTACAGAGTCAGCAGCCATGAAACACCTTGAAAAATTATTTCCTAAGCTATCTGAGGCGAAGGTCAAAGCCGGTGTCTTCGTAGGACCTCAAATTAAGAGGATTCTCGACTGCGATGACTTTCTTAAAAAGCTCACCCGTAAGGAGAAAATATTGGAGATATAAACTGTGTCCACTTAAATATGAGACTAATGGGGGCAAAACAAAAATTATTGAATCTATTTCAAAAAATTTCTAATTAGGTAGATACTATATTTTGTGTGCAACTCACCCAAATTTTCCATCGTTGAGATTGTAACAAATCCATACAAGAATATTTATTTTAACTCAGTATAAATAGTTAACAAAAAGCACGAAAGATCAAACTTTTTAATATCTTCACAAGAATATTTTATCAGGGTATATAAATATATATGTAATTTAACATCAACTTGCGTAGAACAACATTTCATTACAGACACTTTGACACGAATAAAAAAGTCTCGATACAATCGGCATATTCTTTTAGATTTTCCTCAATGTATCTTTTATATATTACGTAAGCGATTTCTCAGAAGAATTCAACATTCATTGACGAATAGAATCCAACCCAAATTCTACATATAAGCAGTTCAATAATTACACTAATCGCAAGCACAAGGATAAATAAACGCACAGACAGAAGTTCTACTGACACCTTTTATGTTACACACTCGTGTATCACATACTAACTCTACGGTACATATGAAGAAATTGGATTGCAATTATGTTACATATAACAGCATTGACTTTAAAAGAAACCGGATAATACTCTGGTCACAAGCCACGGCAGCAGGATTGAAGCAATTCCGTTTACAACTGATACAATACACAAATCATATTATACTTCTTTCATAAAATCGATTGGAAATGTTTCAAATTGCGTAGGTACTATTATAACTTTTTTTTATATGGCATTTTTCTTTTTGCTAACGATTTCTTTCCTTCAGAATTGCATAAGATCGTAGCTAATGTTGCATTTCACTTGGCTCTAATTATAAGGTTTGGAATGCCCGGAAAATATAATGGGTGTTATACGAGGGTCGAATGAAAAGTTTAAGTTTAAAGAAGTACTGACATTTTTTTTTAATTATTTTATAAGCATAATTATTAAATTAGTACATGTTATTGTAAGCGGTAATTTATAAGCAAAGGTTGTTAAAATGCCATAAAAAAAGAATTAATTTTCAAGCAAACTGTTTTGACCTACACATGTTATAATAACAATGTTTGCTTTGTTAGTATTTGGGTGTGTTCATTTATTGCTGGAAAAAAGAATCGAGTTAATTTTTATAATGTTATTTATTTTAGTGTGTGCGTCAAAGAATTCAATTGAAAACAATAAACGAAAGATAGATATGTATTTAAAATACCACACCAGACATTAATTTTAAACGAATATGGGTCCCTAGATTCTACAACAAAAATAGAGTTGTAATCAAATACCCCAGTCTTCGATGAAACACCTGTACATGAATACATGAATGAAGCCCCTATTTTGAATCTTGATGTGTAGATTTAATTATCCGTGCAAATAAATAAATAAGTACAATTGTTAATTCTTCTCTTTTGTCAATTGTGTATGTATATATACAGGGTGAGTTTTTATCTTGAGACAACGCAATATCTCTAAAACACTGCATCAAATCAAAAAAAGATCTTAATAAAATTTGTTATAATGTAGGGGACTCACTGAATGGTGCCGAACTCGATCCCCCACTTTATCCCCCAGAGTGGGAGGGGGGACAACTTTGAAATCTTAAATGGGAACCCCCATTTTGTATTGCAGATTCGGATTCTACGCCATCAAGTATGTATCTAGTCATTGTTTGAAACTTTTTTTTCGATTCATAACAGATGGCGCTGTAATCGCAAAAAAACGTCATTGGGAACGTCTAGAAAAAATACACAAAAAAGAGAAGCAAGCAAACATGATTTTGCGTTTTTTTATTTTAACATAAACTAACATACAATACTATAAAAAGGTGGAGTGGCAGTAATTTAATAAATTACGTACTATATAAGAAAGTAGATTAATTATATACAGTTTTATATTAAACGATTTACACAATTTACAGGATAAAATATGTGTACGTATAATATATCGTACGATGGCAAATTAAATTGTTTGTATTGCACAAGTCGATACAATGTCGCCACAGGCGTTTTGTAATTTCTGAATAATAATAAATGTTAATTAGTTTTTTTGAGTTAAACGTTATATTATAATTATGAGAAATGAATATGGAAAACTTTCTTGATCTCTTTTTCGCCTAACAATAATGTCATTAATATTTGCGAGATGCTTTTTTTCTTACCTTTGTCGTTTGTATGTAATACAACATATGTACAAAGCGTCTTTGATAATCAATGAACTTATAAAACAGTAAAATAGTAGATAAACCACAATATATCCCTTTCCAGAAGCTGAAATTGTTTTTTGTTTCAAGAATAATAGGGGTTACTAACTATTTCAACATGGAAAATTTCACATAGTTAATAGGAAAGATACCACGGGAACAAAATATACTTTCTGCATCAGAAAAAAGTATCATTATTTCTAATTACGGTTTTTTAAATGCACATAAATTATTTATCAATGCAAACTTAATGCATGCAAAAAATATCTCACATAATTCTATTGAGAATCATTTTTTTTTTCTTTGGTGGAAAGCATTTTTTTTCACGAGATATTTAATAAAACAAGCATTATTCCAGCTAATTAATGGGTATAAATATGGAAAAAATCATGTTTTATTCAACGATGTTCATTGTTTTACATGATATAAACAATAACTACATTGCGGGTAAAATATCTTACTCAAGATATACGTGTTAGCAAGCCAATTATAACACCTTGCACAACTTCATACATAAGTACATGGTATATAATATGCACTATAAATAATAATACCAATTACGATTCATGCTTGAACGCATTGAACAATTTACCCATTGTGGAACTAATTTTAAATATCGTATTAGGCACTTTTTGACGCTTCAGGATCGTGTATGGAGGCTGCACTTTCAATTTTTAATTAAATTTTATGGTAATATGATACTATTTGCCAATAATTCGTTTTTTGTTTTCTTAGTAATATTGACAACTGACATGAAAAATATTATTTTTGCGCCGACGTCATTTTGCAGTACTTCAAACTACCGTTTTCCTGCCTAGGCAGGCAAAAATGTCACTAAATGTTGGCCACATTAGATTCCACCATGGACAGACGTGAGTAATCTAAATGTCATAAGGGAGGCTTTACATATATATATCGGAGAAAAGGTCAAAACTTTGAGCTTTTTTTTTTCAGAGAAAGGAAAAGATATACAAATATACGGCTTTTTCTTAAATAAATATATTAAACTTGAATATAAAAAATATATTTTTTTTTAATGACAAGCCACTATAACGTTCGCTATTTGTATCTAGGTAGCAATGTGCACAGAAAACACGGTCAAACTGCGTAAACTCTAGCATTACGCAAAAATGATCCGAAATTGAAAATTAAAAGAAGAGTTAGAATATATATTAAATTTGTTGGATTTTACCTAAATTTAACCAAATAAGTCGAAAGCAAACAATGTGGCAGATACCTGGACTTTGATTTGTTATTTTCTATTTCTTTTTTGTATGTATGTGGATATAAAATGTGGAATATTGCAATTTTTTAGTATATTATAGTATAACCCTTCAATAAAAACTGTTTACATTAAGAAAACAAAAGAATTAAGTTGATAGATTGAACCACTTTGAAGAACTTGAACTTACGCAGATTTTTGAAAAATCATGTTTCGAGAACAAACGCGTTCAAAGTTTTTCAGCAAAAATTTTACAAATAGTTCAACATACACTTAGTCCAGCTATCCAGCACCATACATTTAATCCTTCTTCTTCATCATACTTCTGCATTTTGCAAAATTGTTGCTTCCCTTTAGAGAGCACAAG
This sequence comes from Protaetia brevitarsis, assembly GCA_004143645.1. Classification (NCBI taxonomy): domain Eukaryota; kingdom Metazoa; phylum Arthropoda; class Insecta; order Coleoptera; family Scarabaeidae; genus Protaetia; species Protaetia brevitarsis. The sequence goes on along the minus strand of RXPK01000263.1, from coordinate 1,696,124 downwards.
CAAGTTTGCAGCGCTGACATACTCTGCTCTGCTCGTTGTATGCGCTGACGATCAGAATTGATGACGAATTTTTTGGCATCAAGTCCTACTGCAATTCCCGCCGCATTCATTATTTGTAATACAGAAAATTAACCTTCATTGAATATTTTGCGGCAATGTAGGTAGCAAGTTGAATTGTTTATGGGTCGCAGTTGTAAATCCTTGGAAGCTATTTCTACACAACATGAACTAAACGAGTCGTTTCAGTTTTGACAATTTTTTTCCAATGCATCTTTGCAAGAACATCACTCTAGAAAAAAATCATTAAATCGGCCTAATAGGCATCTTGTTTCTTTTTGCAAAAGAGGGTCATGTATGAATGAAGCAAGCCAACCTTGGCTTCTGCAACGCGCCACTTACACAGGCTGTCTACACTTTTCAACAATAAATGTTGTCGTGGATCGCGTCCGTGTTAACTTTATAATGAAATGTGCCCAATAGCTGCCTTCATTTTTTATGCAGGATTCGGATGTTGTCTAATTGCTAGTCCACCAGTACACTATTGTTTAAATTATCAATAACTTCTTTTTTGTACATCTCCCCGCATTCTCTTTTTTTTCTGAACAGTAACATCTTCGTACGGCTAAAAAATCACAATTGCTTAAAAAGTTGTTTGTCTCAGTCGCCTATTCGGAAATCGTGCGGAAAATTTTCTTTTAAGGCATCGCGTCGACTTCAATTTTTCCTGTGCTACTCTGATGATCCGTAGTGCGGTTACCTTTGCCATACATATTCTAGCCAGCTTTTATAAGAATTATTGGTTAAGTAAGTGCATCTGCAATAAATTGATACATTTTATGTTAAGTAGTTTTTTTAAAGCGTTGGGAAAGTTGTTTTAAGTAAAAGAAATATTGTTAGATCAGTTCTGTCAAAGTGTTGCGTTTATTTCGGATCTAATTGCTTCATATTATTTAATAATAAATAGCCTACTCTGTCGTTTATTTGTGATCCAGACTGCAGTGGCATTTCTGAATCATTAAAGACAACTATACATACACTACAAACAATAAGTATGATATTTCGACCCGAGCAGCCCCGAGTCGAAAGATAGTATTACACATACATCTACTTTGCTCCGTTTGTGTTCGGTACACCCGCTCTTCTTAATAAGCCGTAGCGGCTTAAATGCGAATATACGAAACCGCTTTAACCATGTATGTTATATATTTGGAGCTTTTCAAAAATGCAAAAAACCATAATCGGATTGTTTCCCAGTCAAAT